>VDFB02131925.1:0-23369 GCA_007258455.2 Sequoia sempervirens | reverse complement strand
CTTTTTTAATTTTGACAGTTTGATTCTGAATCCATATGCATACTTTGATTAAAACTAGTGGCTAAAAGTGCATAATTCATTTATGCAAAAATAATGCATTTAATGGCATCTGACTAGAGGCGAGGCTGTTTGGATTGCTAATTAGTCTTTGAATATATAACAATTAAAAGAGATAAATAAGTATAATTATCCTTGGCCACATTTCACATTTTGACCTTTCAATCAAAGTCAATTAACAAAGTAGCAGTTAGACCTACAGAAGGTTCAAGGACTATGCTGGTAGACAAACAAATTTTGGACAATGGCTAGACAATTTGTTAAGATTGCTTTAGAAACTTTGAAGCAAATGCATTTTTCCTTCTGTTTGCTTTCATTGTACATCTTAAATGGAAGTTGGGTTTCGCATTGTTGCAATGCATTTGGATACTTTGATTGTAAAATCATAGTTTAGATCATTTTAAGTGTTATTGATTCAAACCTTTCCTTGAAATACCAAGGATTCATCTGAATCTTGGAGGCAACGTACATCTGTCTATAATTATCCTTGGCCACATTTCACATTTCGACCTTTCAATCAAAGTCAATTAACAAAGTAGCAGTTAGACCTAAAGAAGGTTGAAGGACTAAGCTGATAGAAAACCATATTTTGGACAATGGCTAGACAACTTGTTGAAATTGCTGTACAAACTTTAAAGAAAATGCATATTCCCTTCTGTTTACTCTCATTGTACATCTTAAATGGAACTTGGGTTTCACATTGTTGCAATGCATTTGGATACTTTGATTGTAAAATCATAATTTAGATCATTTTAAGTGTTATTGATTCAAATCTTTCCTTGAAATACGAAGGATTCATCTGAGTCTTGTAGGCAATGTACAACTGTCCTATAGAGAGAACTTTCAAACCAATGAGCTGTCATCAAGGATAGAGGAATACTGTCAAATATTGTGGTTATTGTCCTCATAGGCACACATGCAAAATATGGAAGCATATAGAAAGCAAGTTAACTCTTCAATAATCCCATGAAACACAGTCTTTGTATGCATCCATGCATACAGGTTTGCATGTATATATGTGTGCATGTAATTATGTATATATGAATGCATGTATCTATGTTGCCATGTATGTATGTGTGTATATAACAGATTACTGTTGCATTTGCTTTAAATGCTTTTTTTGTGGATGGCGCCAGTTAGCCATCTAGTCATATTGTGGTTGTTGTACATATTGCTTTTAAAGATATATGAACTCAATTTCGTGAGTTATATTTCATATTGGTAAATTGGCATTTATCTATTTTTGGAACCCACGGGAGTGGCTTTGTGAATCGTGATTGTTTTAAAGTGCTTGTGAAAATGCAAATGCATAGCTTCATTGATGGCTATGTGCTTTCATGCATATATGCATATTTATAGGATTCATTGCTATCATGTAAAGGCCACATAAATATTCATTCCCCAGACCCATGTAGTCATTTCAATATGTGCATATATTAAGGGATCTATTGATACATGGAAATGTGCATCCATGGATACATGAACACATATATAGTTGTAAGCGTGTGATCATGTATGTATGTGTCCATGTATATATGTAACAATTAAGAATAAGTGCTAGATAATTGAAGTAAAATGGCCCCATTTAGTTAGCAGATCAATTTTTCTCAGCCCTTTACATATTAACTGAGAGTTTTGAAGCTTTTGCTGTTCATTGGCAGTCTTTGAAGCTTAAATGTCACAGTATATGTAGCAATTTACCCAATAGCTCTATCATTCATGATGATTTAGGCAAGTTCATATTTCCTCATTCATCCTTGTATTGTCCCATATCTAAATAATTAGGCAATTGCTAGTTAGCCTTTAAGTACATAGCAATTCAAAGAAAGAAATGATTGCAATTAGCCTTGTGTACATTTGAACTATTAATCAAAGGCAATTAACAAACTGGCCCTAGAAAACCATGTCCGTGTTTATGTGTTGAATACCATGTATTTGTGCATGGGTGTATATGGATGCTATGAGTTGTGATTTCTACCATTATGTAGCGCTTACTATTATTTGTACAACCAAGCGATATGCAAGTAGAATTCATAGTTCATAGCATCCAGATACATTCAAGGACAAATACAAATCAAGGTTGTTAGCATCCTGATTAGAAAGATGATGAGATACATCCAATTAATGTATGTCACAACATCTTATAAACAATAATTCCTATCAAACATAGATGAAACCTTCACATTTAAAAAAAAAAATCGAATAAACAATACTAAAAGTAGTTTAAAATACGAATTTATAATCAAAGTATACAATTGCCTTAAAGCACTATGAAACCCTACTTGCATTTCTTGTATCAAACAGACTAAAAAGCGAAAAGCAATATTACTTAATTGCTCTATGGCAACATTGTAATTTGGATTCTACAACATTTTTGACATAGCTTTTTATAACCCCAAGATACAAAAATAGTAACGGCGACATCTGGCATAATTTTTATGCTTGCCGGTAGGAAAAAGGTTTCTACTGCATTCTTTATGCTCCCATTGTTTGCATTTATGCCTACGAGGACAATAACCATGACTTTTAACAGAATCCCTCTATCCTTTATGCTTTCATGACAATGGAAAAGCTCAAAGCAACACACTGTTGACTCATTGTTGAAAAGCTCTCATTATCGCACACGTTGACATAATTTTGGTTCCAAAGCCCTCTTTATGGGACCACTTTGCAGCAATAAAAAAAATACAAACTCTACAGGGCTCACATGCATGAAGTAAAATGAACAAGAGGATTTCTACATAATACCTATTAAACACAGATGAAACCTTCGCATTTCAACAAGAAATTCGAATAGATAATACTAAAAGTAGTTTAATATATGGATTTATGCCTACGAGGACAACAACCATGACTTTTAACACAACCCCTCTATCCTTTATGCTTTGATGACAGCGGAAAAGCTCAAAGCAACACACTGTCAACTCACATGCATGAAGTAAAAAGTAGTTTAAAATACAAGTTTATGCCTATGAGGACAACAACCACAACTTTTAATAGAACCCCTCTACCCTTTATGCTTTGATGACCACAGAAAAGCTCAAAGAAACACACTGTTCACTTGTAGTTCAAAATCTCTCATTATCGCACGTGTTTACATAATTTTGGTTCCAAAGCCCCCTTTATGGGACCACTTTGCAGTAGTCAATAGTATACAGACTTTACAGGGCTCACATGCATGAAGTATAATGGACAAGAGGATTTCTACATAATACCTATCAAACGCAGATGAAACCTTTGCATTTCAACAAGAAGCTCGAATAAATAATACTAAAAGTAGCTTAAAATATGAATTTATAATCAAAGAATAACAATGTCTTAAAGCACTATGAAACCCTACTTGCATTCCTGTTTGCATGTACCTGGTTTAAACATTTAATTATTGGTTCTTGATAATGGAATGAAATGAACTTGGACAAATGGAAATATAATGACCCCATGGAATTGGAACATTAGTGTTTGGATGCCTTTTACATGGTAGCAGATTTGCGTGCATGAGACTTATTTGAATCTCAAATGTCATAGTGTATGTGGCATATTAGCTAGTTGGCTTAACACGATAGCTTTCAAACAAGTTAATTCAGTGATCAGTCAAGCTAATTGGCTAATGAATTAATTATGTTCCATGGTTAGTCATAGCTAATTATTGGTCATCTTTATCCTCCAAATCAGTTAAATCAATGTTGCTTATTCACATTCATAGATACACAATCTTTCTAAACATTTTGCATGCTTTTTTTAGGAAAAAGAGCTTTAGAACAGGATATGTACATTCATCTAAGGATCATAAGGCATATATTTCTGATAGATATAATGGTTTGTAATGCTGTCATGAAAATGCATACCAAATATAGAAGCACAAGCAAAAACATTTAAACTGTTTGACAGAATTCCTTGAAGAAATGTTGTCTCTTGGTGTGTGGTGATTGCAAATTATGCAAAGAAATATTTGTCAAAGAAGGCTTTTTGCAAACATTCAAGCAAATCAACTAAATAGCTGATCAAGTTAATTGTGAATGAAGTTACTTGACTAATCAATGAAACTAGTTCATTGATAGATCAGTTTTCTTGAATAGTTAATTATAGTTAATTAATAAACATCTTTGTACACCAAATCAATTAAACCAATCATGGCCATTCATATGCAAAAAAAGGAATTTCTTGAAAAGGCTTTATAGACAAGGAAGCAAATGCAATTGCTAGGTGTAAACCCAAATTGCAAAATCCTCGCCAACATTTTCCTTTCTGTTTCTTGTGCTACAAATATTCAATAGGCTATAGATGTCCATATTAATATGTATCTATGCATGCAGCCATGGATATATGTATCTATGCAACTTCCATACATGTATATTTAAGCATTTATGTATCCAGCTATGCATCTATCTATCTATCCATGTAACTATGTTTCTATGTATTCTTCTACCTATAGATGCATCCACACATATATGTATCTGTGGTTCTATGTGCAAATGTATACAAGCATCTATCCATGTATGTGTCAATGTATCTATGAATACATCTATCCATAGATACATGTATCTATGCATCTATGGATACCATGATAGATGTCCACATCCATGTATCTATGGATACATGTATCAAGTAGCTCGGTCCCAAGTCTTGACTCTGCAACAACAACATCTCCTGTGACTAGACAGATCTGCAGAATAACAAAAAATGAAACGCTCAAAGTAATCACAATTTATCTCTAGTCACTAAAATCTATATTACATGATAAACAAGCAAGAAATTTTGAGTAGATGAAGGTCATGAACATTGAACCAATAGTAGGATAGTCACCACAATATTTAAGTAAACCTATGGTGCAGACTCTCTTTTCCATTATCAATTTTATTCCCAATTTCGTCCATGAAGAACTTTGTCAACCTGTAGATCCTACTATTAGCCATCACTTTGATCCATGATTTCCATTTCTTTCATCAATGAATTCCATATCTTTGATCCATGAAGAACTTCTTCAACCTGTGCGTCCATGAATTCTATATCTTTGAGGATATTCTTCATGGATGAAATTGGGAATACAATTGATAATGGAAAAGAGAGTGTTGAGCATAGGTTTACTTAAATGTTGTGGTGACTGTCATACTATTAGTTCAATGTTCACGACCTTTATCTACTAAAAAGTTCTTGCTCATTCATACCTTGTTAATTAAACCTGTGATATTGCATTGCATATGTCTCATGTTCTTCACCTTGAAATGTCCATACTGAAATATAGTAATAGAAAGTAATGAAGTAATTATAGTAATACAAAATAATTCCAATAAAAACTAATCAAGAGTAATACAAAATACTTGACAACACCCCGTGTGTTACAACTGTCAGTGAGTTGTTGTTTTTACAACACCGTGTGTTTTACAATCTACAGTTTAACAAAACAGTAGTCAAGAATTAAACAAAAATAGATAGTAATAAAGAGTGAAAAAAAATATAGTAATAAACATTAATAAACAACAATACAAATTCTAAATTCATTCAATTGTAGTGTTTCAAAAGACTAATGGAAACTCAAATTCAATGTTTTAGTTTCCATTTCTCATTTAACAAGTCTTTCAACATCCTAATCAGATTCACTCTTTACATTTTATTTCTTTACTTTTCTGCCCTCATTGGAATGGTAGGGGAATCATACGTGAAGCCACTGAATAACCCTTCCATGATTTGATGGAACTGGTGTGGGGTGATTTCATGAAAGCTCAAGTGTCATAGTATATGTGGTGTAGCAGCTAATAAGTCCATCTCACATTTTGCTGATGACAATTTAATTTGTCTCATCTGTCTCTGAACCATTAATTAAAGTCAATTAACAAACAAGTAAATCTTACACTTGACTCATGCAAATTAAGTCAATTCTATCATTAATCATAGTAATAGCAAACAAATGCTTGTTAGATGATGTCATTGTTGAAACCCTACTTGCATTTTCTGTTTGCATGTACCTGGTTTTAAACATTTAATTATTGGTTCTTGATAATGGAATGAAATGAACTTGGACAAATGGAAATAAAATGACCCCATGGAATTGGAACATCTATGTTTACATGGCTTTAACATGATAACAAATTTGTGTGCATGAGACTGATTTGAAACTCAAATGTCATATTGTATGTGGCATATTAGCTAGTTGGCTTAACATGATAGCTTTCAAACAAGTTAATTCAGTGATCAATCAAGCTAATTGGCTGATGAATTAATTGTGTTCCACGGTTGGCCATAGCTAATTATTGGAAAAGCTGTAAATGCCATAGATGAAATAATATGAATAAAATTCTAGTTTCTGGTTTTCTTGAAATGCAATGAAAAAACTGCTATAAAGGCATAAGACAATGTTGTGTAACATATTGCCATTCCTTTATCTAATTCCTTTGGACACAAATGCTTTACACATTTGATTGCAATAGTAACATGTCTACAAAAATGGGACAATGGAGATCATAATTCAATAGTTTTTAGTGTCAGTATATATGTATCTTGATACATATAAGCTTGAACTGGCATTTATGAAAACAACTGCTATGTGCAGTGAAAGAGCTTATTAGTGTTACTATATGCGATATCCATATAACATAGTAAATTGGTACAAGGCTAGAGTGGCACATCCATAAATACATGGACACATGTATACGCAGTTGCATACAGGGATACGTAGAAGCTTAGATGAATAGTTAATTATAGTTAATTAAAAAAAATCTTTGTACATGAAATCAATTAAACCAATCATGGCCATTCATGTGCAAAAAAAAAGGAACTTCTTGAAAAGGCTTTATAGACAAGGGAGCAAATGCAATTGTAAACTGAAATTGCAAAATCTTCGGCAACGTCTTCCCTTTTGTTTCTTATGCTACAAATATTCAACAGCCTATAGCTGTCCATATTAATTGTATCGCTTCATCTATGTTGAAGCCATCTGTTTAATCTATTGCTTTTGCTATTATTTCATGAAAGCTCAAATGTCATAGTATATGTGGCGTAGCAGCCAATAAGTCCATCTCACATTTTTCTCATGACAATTTAATTTGTCTCACCTATCTCTGAACCATTAATCAAAGTCAATTAACGAACAAGTCAATCTTACACTTAGCTTGTGCAAATTAAGTCAATTCTATCTTTTACTCATTAATGAAATTAACTAGTCAGTTTAACAAGATAGCTTTCAAACAAGTTAGGTCAGTGATCAATCAAGCTGTTTGACTGATGAGTCAATTGAGTTCAATAGTTAGTCATAGTAATAGCAAACAAATCCTTGTTTGATGATGTCATTGTTGAATTTGCTTTTGTGTCCCTGTCTGCACTTTTGCTATAGCTTGAAGCAATGATGCTTCATGGTTCAAGTATTAAGTGTAATTGGAAACCTTTCTTGACTTACACTCATTGATTTAAATCTGTTTGGAAACCATACTTGCAGTGGTTCTTTAGGCTCGATGCAAAACAACAATATAGTTAAAATGCATAGCAAAAGCCTGTAGAGAACCATGTTCGCACTTGTGCATTTGGAATTCAAGAACCTATGATAAATAGACTACTAGGTTAATCTGTTTCCAATTGATACTTGTTTCCATTGAATCTAAAAATAAACTAGCTGGTGTATTTTGATGTTTGGACTATTAGTATCCATTACACTATCACTGTCATCCATTGCAATTATAATTTTGGCAGTTATTTGCGCAAATGTGTTCTCATGCATTGTGAAACCCAACTTGCATTTCTAGGATAAAATGAAGCAAAATAGATAAAAGTAGCAATTTGTTGCCTTGAGTAACTTATCTCTTGGTTTTCATTCAACGAGCACAAGAGCTTTTGCTCTGTCACTGTAAACATCCCCTTTCTATTGATAAAAGCTATCAGTTTTCTAGCCTATGTCTTTGCTTAAATTTATTTGTTTATGTCATCTTGTTCCAGAATCTCATTAAAAAAAGGAATCTCCATATTCTACCACCAAAGAAAATGCATTAACGTCAAAGGAGTTTGAAATTGAAGATAACAAACCTAATAGCACTTACTTGGATAAACTATTTTCTATAGTGACAATTTTATTGGCTCCTAGCGTCAAGGCAAGAATACTCATGCATTTGGTTGAAATGCTTTAATTAGTTCTTGCTGGTAGGCAAAAATACTTATGCATTCGCCCGAAATGCATTTAACCGGTAGCTTTGACCAATCACATTTCGCCATTTAACATATTACTTATTTTTTTGTATAGTTTGAATTTGGAGAGCTATTTTATATATTGGAAAATTAGCATTTATCTATTTTCCTAGTCGTCCGAGTAGCTTTATAAATCATTTTCGTTTTAAAAATTTGGGAAAATGCGAATGCATAAATTGATTAAATAAATTTAAGCAAAGGCATAGTTTAAAAGTTGGTGGCTAGAGGTACGTAATCCATGAATGCAGATTAAATGCATTAAAATATCAGGAAACTGCGAGCGCATAAATTGATTAATTAAAATTAAGCAAAGGCATAGTTTATCAAACTGGCGGGTAGACATACGTAATGCATGAATATAAATTAAATGCATTGAATGTCATCTGGCTCGAGGTGAAGGCGCTGGAATGGCTTGGAGGCCACGCGTGGCCAGGGCACTTTGGTCATTTAATATAGAGTTAAGTTACTTGCTATGCATTTCTATTACTTTGTGTGTGTTTTTTTTTGTGTTTTGTAAGCTCTTGTTCTGAGGAAGAGTTTGTAGCCATTGAGCAAGAGATGTTACAGTTGCAGGGCCCAAACCTACAAACGAGTTACTTGAGATGATAATTTGTTACTCTCCATAGATCCTTTCCATTAAAGTGCATCATGAAGCTGTGTTTCATAGTGTTTTAGTTCACTATCAATATCACTTTTTTCCTAATGTGTCAGTGCATGTATGTATGTATGCATGTTTCTATGCGCATATGGATTTACCTATGTGCATATCTATGTAGACATTTGTAGATGCATATATGCATGTATGCATGTGACTCTAGATATATCTATGCATATATGTATTTATGCATATATGTATGTGTGTATAGATGCATCTATGTGTATATGCATGTAATCATATGGATGCATATATGTTTATGTCCATAGATGCATTAATCTGTCTTTACATGGATGTGTCTGTACATATATATACATATGTATACATATATGTGTGTGTCGATATGTTTTTTCTACGAAAGAGTTTACAGTGACAGGGCAAAGGTTGTCATGGTTCCAAAAAAGGACACTTGTAGACAAGCTACTCCAGGCAATAAATAGTTTCTTTCATCAGTTTTCTTTTATTTTAATGTCCATAAGCACATTGGGTTTCATAGTGCTCAGCCTACGCTATTCTTCAGAGACTAGTTCCTTGGACAGGCAATAGTCTTTTGTCCAATGTAGAATGCGAGAGCTTAACAATAACTTGGCGCTTATGAGCTCTCTAAAGATTGCATATCTTCAATTACTGCAGAACTGTTCCATAGTGCAAGCTTTAGAGCCACTGTTCTATTAGCATGTCCCATAATAGGACCTTACAAACAATATGGGGACAATGTGTTGAGAGCACTTTACAAACTGTCAGGCAAATGCAATTTACAGATCTAAGCCTAAACTGCACAATTGCTTTCATCTCTCTCGTTGTCATTAAACCATAAAGCAAAGAGGATTTTTTCGCAACTTCTAATTTTTGTACTTTTACACGATAATTCACCTTATTCATTAATGAATCAAATTATCTTAATTAATTAATTTTCTTTTTCCTTCTGTCATTTCATATCTAATTAATTAGATAACTGTTGAATAGTATTTATATACATAATAATTAAAACAAAGAAATAATTATAACTATCCTTGTGCACATTTGACCAATCAAACAAAGTCAATTAAAAAATCTGATTCCACTTATTCACTGATAGTATTGGCATGCAATTTCCTTGAAAAGTCTTGAAAAAGAGGATTACTCAGACACCAATAAGGATTTTGATTTGTAACATTCCTATCCAAATCATTTTCATTGAATAAGATGTTGTGGCATACATTAATTGGATGTATCACATCATCTTTCTTATCAGGATGCTAACAACCTTGATTTGTATTTCTCCTTGGGTGTATCTAAATGCCATGAGTTATGAATTCTACTTGCATGTGGCTTCATTGCACAAGTAATAGTAAGTGCTACATAACGGTACAAAATAAACTTATGCATATGGAAATGAAATGACCCCATTTAGTTAGAAAATCAATATTTACGTCGCTTTCACTATTAAGTGATAGCTAGTTTGACATTAAACAATAGCTAGAAATTGTTTTTACTAGAACTTAACAGTGCTAGCACAAGTTTGTGTTGTTTTTTGGCTTTGTATTGATTAGTTGCCGTGGCCTATTTACACTTTTTAGGCACTTAAGCAAATATGGGATCTATTCCATTGATTGCTCTTAAAGAGCTTATACCACCATTGCAATAACAGAATTACCCTAGTGCATGCATATGCAAAAAAATGTTCTATATTATAGGATACACAAATAGCAATAAGTATTTAAAAATTATAAAATGCAATTTGCATTTTAAGAAACAAAAGTTCTTACTTGGATTGTTTCTCGTTCAAATGAATCTACATAAGAATTCTGTTTTGTTTTTATGAATAGCATAGTATATGTCACTCACTGTACTCATTTGTCTAAATTGTCCTTGTAACAGGGATCAATGCTTTCAATCTGTATTTAAACAATCACGCACAAACTACACTAGGAAAAATTGCTTGTCCCTATCACAATTTGTACATTTCTACAAGTATACTTGATCGTTTGATAGCAGATTACAAGGTCAATTTTCCAAATTGTCTTTTTTCTTTTCTTGAAATGCAATTGAAATTCTTCAATATAATAACTGCATAAAGTTCTTTTCCATGTATTCATTTTGTCATCTTGTATTCCTCATTTCTTTGAACATAAATGATTTAGAGGGCTGCTTCCACATATACAAACAGGAAAATGCATTTTCCACAATTGCAATAGTAATTTGTCTTCGAGCAATAGAACATGTTTTGCTTATGTGTTAATAAGTTATACTTCCTCTATACAATATCCATAGAATAGAATGAACTGCTAGCATGCAATTTTTAAACCCTGTTTGCAGTTTCAAATAGCCTTTAGAGTCATAAGTCTTTGTTTTATGTCAACTAGTTTTTACCTATATGCATTTAAGGCAATTTTTTTCATAGGACTGCTTATATCTGTGGCAAGTTGCTGTGTAGTGTGCAAGTTAACGTATGTTTAATCTTCCTATTTTGCAAATAAAAGCCTACAAAGTTAATTTCAAAATCTGACATGGCACATGAGTACAATGAATGATGTACTACGTCGCTCATAGACAAGATGCAATATTTTTCCATGGTCTTGCTTACATGCAAAATGACATTAACCACAATTTTTTTTTGCTCACATTGCCAATTTCACTACGTGCTTTAAACCTCTAAAGTAAAAGAAAACTGAGGAAATAAACTATTTATTGCGTCAAGTAACTCATTTCTGGTTTTGGATACTGTAACTATAACAAAGTCTGCTCAATTGCTATAAACTCTCCCAAAACAAAGACTTCTAGAATAGAAAAACAATATGCACAAAGTAATAGTCATGCTTAACAGCTGACTTAAGTCTATAACAAATGAACAAAGCAGCCTGGCTATACATGTCCACCAAGCCATTCTAGCAGTTTCTCATCCACCCTCATGCTATTTAATGCATTTGCTTTGCATATATGGACTATGTGCCTGCACCTCTGAGTTTCAATCTCTTTTTTTAATTATTTAATCAATCTATGCCTTCACTTTTGCTTAATGGACCTATGCCTTTGCATTTTCCTCAAATTTTTTAAACACGAATGATTTTAAAAGCTATTCCCACAAATAAGAAAAGCCATAGATCTTCTTTGATCAAACAATGCTTTTGCATTTCCCTGATTTTCTTTAAATAGAAAATATTTGTGAAACTATTCTCTACATGCCACTTAATTCATGTTTATCTGAATAGATTTTAAAATCATTTGTTCTTTGAAAAAAATCAGTCGCTTAGAAGTACATAGAAACAAAGGAATCCAATTACACAAAACATTTAAATACCATAGACTGAGATTGACAATGTGAGCAAAAAAGATTCTTGTCGACCAATTGTTGCATGCAAACAAAGCTACCTAAAAATATTGTTTTGTGTTTGTGGCACTAAAAGTATACATCATGCATTGTACTCATTTATCCACTTTGGCAATGTAACAGGAATAAGTACATACAATCCTACTGGGGGACAATGGATAACAAGGTCAGGTTGAAGAATTAATACTATTTTCCCCTTGTGCTTCTATTAAATTGTTTGTTGTGTGGTATGTTGCGTAAGCTTCTGCTACTACTCAAGATCCATTTTCCAACATATATAGAGATTATTAACTTCCAAGATCCTTGACAACATGATTAATACTATGGAATGCTATTGAGTAAAAGCACATAGGCGACGATGTAAACAATTATAGATTTTGTAATCTAGATACTAGCACTAGGTGCTATTCATACCCAACATTTGCTATTCCCAAACACATTAGGTTACACGAGAAACAAAGAAAATGATAGACGTTGACACCTATGAATTAACAAAGTGCCCCCAAATATCAAACATTGACTATGTGCTTAAGGGCGAGGGACTTTGTAGATTGAGTGCTTTTGCATACAATGTTGGTGATTGTTTGTTTGACTCATTACAACTATTGCTTAACAATCGTTACACATCAATTCAACTACGAAATGGAGCTATAGATTACTTCTTGAATTGCCTTCAAAACAAGGACAAAGAAGCAATAAAATCATACAACTATGAACTAGACCCTGATACTCTGTATACATTGCACAAAGTACATGATCCACAAACATATTTCCACAGAATGCGATTATCTGCAAAGCCACAAGCAGATTGCACAGAAAGTGGATTGTGGGGTGACCTATTTTGCATTCACTAGATATCCAAATGGTTGAATATAAAAATATCCCTTTGGTCAAGAACAACAGCAAGAAGGTACTTACATTTCAATAGTTCTGATTACACAGAATAAATCTCCATACTATTTCATGACATGAATTCTTTAAGTGGACATTTTGAACCATTGTTAGAAATTGAAACACAAAACATAACTTTAAAACAGCCCATAAGTTCACATGAAATAAAAAAACTGTGCACAAAGTATCCTCAAATATCAAACATTGACAATGTCCTTAGAGCTGAAGGCCTTTGTAGATTAAGCACATTTGCATACAATGTTGGCGATTGTTTGTTTGATTCGCTTCAAGTGCTAGTTAACAACCAGTACACCTCAACTCAATTACGAAATGGAGCTATAGATTATTTCTTGGCTTGCTTTCAAAAAAAGGACAAAGAAGCAATTAAATCATATAACAATGAACTAAATCCTAGTACTCTATATGCATTGCACAAAGTACATGATCAAGAAACATACCTTCGCAAGATGCAATTGTCTGCAAGCCCATGCATAGACCATAGCTTGAAAGCACATGTAGAGGACATTGTCAATGACTATGGCATAATGCAATCTGATATCCTGTGTCTCCAAGAAACACATATGCATCCCTTTGAGCTAAATACCTTGCTGTAGAATTTTGATAGCTTCTCTATACATAACATACATGGCATAGCAAATTTAACCAGGAAACATTTACTCCTGTCAAAAACAACACAACATGAAACCTCAAATATTGAAGCTATCACATTAACAGTAATGCTATCTAACAATGAACTCAATGTTTGTAATATTTATGCAAGACCTGCAACTGCCATAGATGAAGTAATCACAATCTTGCAAACAATTATTGGGTCCACAAATTCAGAAAACATGTACATTTTAGGCGATTTTAATGTCGACATGTCTTCAGAAAGCAGAAGCAAAGAAATGCTTCACAGTTATATGCACCAGAACAACATACAATTTATGTTGAACCAACAACACAACATGGGCAACTCAGCCATTGATCATGTTTGGTCCAACACGACTACAAATATATGCTCTATCTATATATTAGAAGCATATTGGACTGATCACAATCCAATTTTCCTAAAATTGCATGTTGCACAATAGACAAATTCAACTTTGTAGAACTTATAGCCTTATATCACCTTTATGCATTGCAATGTCTTTTCCAATGCTATATCCATTATTTGCAGGAGATCTATGGATGAAACTAAAAGATAGCCAAAGCAAATAAAAACCACACAAGAAGAATCAGCACAACGGTAAAGTGCTCATAGTATTATTCCTTCATACTCATTCACCCAAATCACAAATATTCAAATAACATTGTTCCAATTCTTTGCGGGACACCAAAAGATGTATCAGAAAGACAAGCCAAATAGGTGCAAATTGCACAAGAAGAGTCAGTACAACGGTAAAGTACTTTGTTCTACAATGTACTGCCATTTGCCCAACTTGCTAATATAAAATTAGCATTCAATTGACATTATCCTCGTTCCTTGTAGGACAAGAGTCAAGAAACCTAGGATTGTTTCAATCGAACAGCTAAATGCAAGAAGAGCTGGAGACACCTTCCAAGGTGATGTCCTTGTTGTCTACAAAGCAACATTGGATAAGGCCAACAAAACATGGGAAATGCTATGTGCTGATCTGACAGATCACAAAGCAAAAATGACAATCACGTTAAATGTTAGTGGAAACCTTCTGTATCAACATGAGCCTAAAATTGTCCCGGGATCAGCTATTTCAATCTCAGATTTCCAAGTTGCACCTAGGACAGATTATGACAGAGGTGACTATGATTGCATTTTGATTTTAACAGACATAAGAACCACTGAAAACATTCTCCACCTCTGTCAAGAGTACAAATTCATCCCAAGTACGACTATCAGCCAATTGCTAACAACTGTAAATGAGTACCCAACTGGCACAATAGCTGCGCTGGTAGTTGGTGCCAGAAAAATGGGTACCCAATTTGCAGTTGACATCAAAGATGGCCACACTAATATAGACAAGGCACAGGTTTTTCGGTCTATAGAACTTTTACCTCTTCTTTCAGTTTCAAGCTTTTAATGTTCTACAGTGGTCTCTATAACAATTTTCGTAACAAAATCTAATCCTCTCATTGAATTGTAGCTGCTATTACGGTCAACATATGAGCAACAATACTTTGCACTCGAAGACCAATTGCATACAAATAAAACACCTGCAATGCTTTTCAAGAATGTTATAAGGAAAACAAATCAAAAGAACACATTTCACACATGTCTTTCAACTTTCATCTGTACCTTGAATGACAAAAGAAGCTTGGAAAAACTCAACAGCCTACTACATTCAACTTTCAAGGTAACAACATTCTTTTTTAAAAAATCTAGTGCATCCAAACTTGTATTCTTGTCTCCTCTAACAATTTTGAACCATATTCTATAGGTTTCTGGTACTCTAAAAGCAGCAAATGCATTTTCCAATCCATTTCATGCATGTTGTCCAAAATGTAAATTCAAATTTGCTGCTTATGGCACACTCCAAGAAAAAACTGCTCACTGTAAACATTGCAACCAACAAGTCAATTATACATTCTGTTTACAACTTAAAACTACCATAACAACTTATGACAATCAAACATTCAGTCTTCAATTGACCAGGCCACCATGCACCGTCTATTGCCCACACTGCAAAGGCTCATCTATGAAGACTATATCAAGGACAAGTCAGCAGTGATATTCATCCTACGAGACTTTAGTGCTGAAGGACATTTTAGCCTTGACCAAAACAATGCGATTTTTGAAGCCATTTGCATTGACAAATAGATAGGAAACATCACCAGAAGGTAATAAAGTCATTCATATGTAAAATTTTTCTCTTTTGAACCAGCACCTCAAATCACTATCCATACAAACTATGTTTCTAATACATAGCATTTTGTTGGCTTTACAGGAAACTAGGAATAGAGGAGCACAGATTTACATTGTTCAGACTTTTACTTTTTCTCCTTTCCATGCTCCAAGACATTTCACTGGTTTTCACATGTTAAAGACATCTTTGGTTTTAAAATACTCTATTGCTATTATACATTTAGACACTTCTATAGGTTACTATGTTAAAGTCTTCTAGAATATGGACATCTGAAACTCTAACTTTGTTTTTGCACCTATGAAGACAATGGTTCTCTATGTACATCTGACATATATGTTCAATAATTATTATCCCTCCATGCATAATGTCATTCAAACTATATAGTTTAAATGTTCCCTTTTGCATTCTGTCCTTCCTAGCTTTTCCAATATTTGCTTTCTGATTCTTATGTTTTCAAGAATTTATGGTGACCAAGTAGAAGTTGTTATGGTTGCACACTCTAGACCCATTAACAAGTTACTTAAGACAATAAATGGTTATTTTCCTTTGGCTTTTTCATTTTTATGTTGTTACTATAACCAAGTCTCGCCCCTCCTTTTATGCATTGTACTTTATAGTCACTTTTCCATCATGCATTCTAATGTGTAGAGTACACTCCTGTATACACAAATCCATATGTTGCTTTTGCTGCATATATGCATATTTACATGTATATATGCCTCTATGTCCATATGCACATATGCACATATTCATGTGTCATGTATTCATCTAAGCTTCTACATATCCCTGTATGCAACTGCGTATACATGCATCCATGTATTTATGGATCTTCCACTCTAGCCTTGTACCAATTTATTATGTTATATGGATATCACATATAGTAACACTAATTACCTCTTTCACTGTACATAGTAGTTGTTTTCATGAATGCCAGATCAAGCTTATATGTATCAGGATACATATATACTCACACTAAAAACTACTGAATTATGATCTCTATTGTCCCATTTTCGTAGACATGTTACTATTGCAATCAAGTGTGTAAAGCATTCGTGTCCAAAGAAATTAGATACAGGAATGGCAATATGTTACACAACCTTGTCTTATGCCTTTATAGCAGTTTTTTTATTGCATTTCAAGAAAACCAGAAACTAGAATTTTATTCATATTATTTCATCTATGGCATTTACAGCTTTTCCAATAATTATTACAAGCATAGAGTTCAGTGTTGAATAGTTCTATTGTTCATGTGATGGCTTCAATATTGTTCATGCCAAATTGCATTATCTAACAAAGTTAACATGCAGAAACCAAAGTGTCCATTGTGAACACTTATTGCATTCGATGGGACCACATTTCTTTGATGAGTTTTTTTGAACAATTCGCTTCCCTTCTATATGTTTCCATATTTTACATATGTGCCTATGAGCACATTAACTATAATAGGTCACAAAATTCCTTTATCCTGTATGCTTTCATCATAGCCAAAAAGCTCAAAGCAATTGCAGAATCTAGGTTTTGACAACACAGGCTTACAGAACACAAAAACAACACACACAAAGTAATAAAGATGCATAGCAAGTGGCTTAACTCTATATTAAATGACCAAAGTACCCTGTCCATGCATGTTCACCAAGCCACTCCAGCGTGTTCACCTCCAGCCAGATGTCATTTAATGCATTTAATTTGCATTCATGCATTGTGCTTACATTTTCCTGATATTTTAATGCATTTAATCTGTATTCATGGATTACGTACCTCTAGCCACCAACTTTCACATATGCCTTTGCTTAAATTTATTTAATCAATTTATGCGTTCGCATTTTCCTGATTTTTTTAAAACGAAAATGATTTATAAAGCTACTCAATTGAATAGAAAAATAGATATATGCTAATTTTCCACTATATGTTCAATGGTAAAATGTGATTGGCCAATGCTGCCAGTTAAAAGCATTCCTGGCAAATGCATAGGAAAATTAAAAATACGTTCACAGGAAAGAGCTTTTGATTCTGAATCCATATGCATACTTTGATTCAAACTAGTGGCTGAAGGTACATAATTCACTGATGCAAGCTCAATGCATTGAATGGCATCTGACTAAAGGGAACACTGTTTGCATTGCTAGTTACTCTTTGAATATATAACAAGGTTCAAGGAAAAAACTCTCATTACCACACATGTTGACATAATTTTCGTTCCAAACCTCTCTTTATGAGACCACTTTGCAGTAATTAAAAATATACAAAATTTACAAGCCTCACATGCAACCATGCATCTTGCCCGCAGATACACTTCTGAATGCATCCATGTGTGTTGCAATACATGCATCTATGTACACATGCAGCCATGGATATATGTATCTATGCAACTTCATATGCAATCCATGGATATTTCCATACATGTATATTTAAGCATTTATGTATCCAGCTATGCATCTATCTATCTATCCATGCAACTATGTTTCTATGTATTCTTCTACCTATAGATGCATCCACGCATATATGTATGTCTTTCTATGTGCAAATGTATATAGGCATCTATCCATATATGTGTCAATGTATCTATGAATACATCTATCCATAGATACATGTATCTACGCATCTATGGATACCATGATAAATGTCCACATCCATGTATCTATGGATACATGTATCAAGTAGCTTGGTTCCAGGTCTTGACTCTACAGCAACATCATCTCCTATGACTACACAGATCTGCAGAATAACAAAAAATGAAACGCTCAAAGTAATCACAATGCATCTCTAGTCACTTAAATCTATATTACATGATAAATCCACATTTTGTTTAATGCATTCACTTTGAAACACAATCAAGAAAACAACTAAATACCACTTTCCAAATTAAAAAAAACAACTTTGCAAACATCAACTTCCAGAATTAAATACCAATATGCACAAAGTGATCATATTACTCTAACTAGATGACTATGAACTACATGTTACCTATGCAATCTAAAATCTAAAGATACATACCATCCTTATGCACCTATGCACAAATACATACTGTCTAACATATATACATAATTACATGTACACATATATACATGCGAACCTGTATACATGGATGCATACAAAGACTATGTTTAATGGGATTATTAAGAGTTCACTTGCTTTCTATATGGTTCCATACTTTGCATGTGTGCCTATGAGAACAATAATTACAGTATCCAAAACCAGAAACGAGTTACTTGAGGCAATAAATACTTTCTTTCCTCAGTTTTCTCTTACTTTAGAGGTTTAAAGCACACAGTGAGATTGGCAATGTGAGCAAAAAAAAATTGTGGCTCACTTGCTCATTCGTTCCAAAGCTCTCTTTATAGCACAGTTGTGCATTGCCTCCAAGACTCAGATGAATCCTTGGTATTTCAAGAAAAGATTCAATTGGATAACACTAAAAATGATCTAAACTATGATTTTATAATCAAAGTATCCAAATGCATTGCAACAATCCGAAACCCAACTTCCATTTAACATGTACAATGAAAGTAAACAGAACGAAAAAATACATTTGCCTCAAAGTTTTTTAAGCAATTTCAATAGATTGTCTAGCCATTGTCCAAAATATGGTTTTCTATCAGCATAGTCCTTGAACCTTCTTTAGGTCTGACTGCTACTTTGTTAATTCATTCTCATTGAAAAGTCAAAATGTGAAATGTTCCCAAGGATAATTATACTTATTTATCTCTTTTAATTATTATATATTCAAAGACTAATTAGCAATCCAAACAGCCTCCCCTTTAGTCAGATGCAATTCAATGCATTAATTTTGTATCAATGACTTGTGTACTTTTAGCTGCTAGTTTTAATCGAAGTATGCATATGGATTCAGAATCAAACTCTCAAAATAAATGCATATATAAATGTGTCTTTTTCTTCATTTCATAATGTATCTATGTATCCATAGGTGCAATCATGCATATATCGATTTGTGCATATATCTTGTCATCTCTTTATGCATCTGTCTATATATGTATGGCTGTATCTATGGGTACATGTATACCTCAATTTATGTATATATGCACCTATGAACTGCATACACACATCCATGTATATATGCATCTATCAATAACTTACATGGATACATGTATATATGCATCTATGGACTCATGCACCCATGTATATATGACAGCTCATTGGTTCCAAAGCTCTCTTTATAGGACAGCTATGCATTGCCTCCAAGACTCAGATGAATCCTTTGTATTTCAAGAAAAGATTCAAATGGATAACACTTAAAATGATCTAAACTATGATTTTATAATCAAAGTATACAAATACATTGTAACAATGCAAAACCCGACTTTCATTTAAGATGTACAATGAAAATAAATAGAAGCAAAAAATGCATTTGCTTCAAAGTTTCTAAAGCAATTTCAATAGATTGTCTAGCCATTGTCCAAAATATGGTTTTCTATCGGCATAGTCCTTGAAGTTTCTTTAGGTTTGACTGCTACTTTGTTAATTGACTTTGATTGAAAGGTCAAAATGTGGAATGTCCCCAAGGATACTTATACTTACTTATCTCTTTTAACTGTTATATATTCAAAGACTTCTTAGCAATCCAAACAGTCTCCCCTTTGGTCAAATGCCATTCAATGCATTAATTTTTTCTAAATGAACTATGTACCTTCAGCCACTAGTTTTAATCAAAGTATGCATATGGATTCAGGATCAAACTCCCAAAGTAAATGCATATATAAATGTATCTTTTTCTCCATTTCATTATGTATCTATGTATCCATAGATGCAGACATGCATATATCAATTTATGCATATCTTGCCATCTCTACATGCATCTAGCTATATATGTATGACTGTATCTATGGGTGCATGTATACATTGATTTATGCATATATGCACCTATTAATTGCATACACACATCCATCTATATATGTATCTATCGATATTTTGCATGGATACATGTATATATGCAGGTATGGACTCATGCATCCATGTATTTGTCTTTGTCTTTGGCCAAATGGCCCCTAATGGCCAAAGTATCCTAGCCACCCATGGCCGTCAAGCAATTCTAGTTCCTTCCCCACCAGCCACATGCCATTTAATGCATTTGCTTCAATTATTTTGACCTCTCCATGTGTTCGCATTTTCCTGATATTTCAATGCATTTAATTTGCACTCATGGATTACATATCTCTACTCGCCAGTTTTATAAACTATGCCTTTGCTTAAATTTATTTAATCAATCTATGCGATCGCATTTCACTGATTTTCAATAACAACAATAATTTATAAAGCTATTCTGATAAATACAAACAACTAAATGCTAATTTTCCAATATTGATTTATCAGAATAGTGCTAGTTTTCCAATATAACAAAATTAAAAGTTATATGTTGACATACATTTATGCATATTGTCCATACATGCATATATTCCTTCATCCATATTTACATATGTATATGAACACATCCTTCCATGTAACATATGCATTTGTACCTATATCCAAATGTGCATACATCCATGTATACATGTGTTCATATCTCCATCTCTCCATGTAGCTCTGTTTTCTATCTATACATGTGTCTGTTGATGCATCTATGCATATATCTATGAATAGCTCTACGTATTTCTCTCTCCATGTATTTAATGTTCTCCACTACATAAGCATTTACATGTTCTCTTTTTTATGATCTTCCATATTTATTTTTTCCATAGTATATGCATAAGAACTTCCACTTTGTCTTTTGTTTTGACTCTTCTATCCATAAATATCATTATATTTTTATATCCACTCTTCTATTGTCGCATTTCGAGGAAGCTTAAGGATCTCAGTACCTTGTTCAATACGAAGGAGAGTGAGAAATGCAACATGGGTCTTTTTTTCTATGTTTATATTGACGGACTCAGCCCTATGATGATTTTTAAAAGCATAACCAATACCAAACTAGACATTCTTCCACCCCTTGTTGCAAGAAATAATCACTTCATACCCTATTAATTCCATTCATTTCCATTTCCACCCTTGCACGTCATTTCTTCTCAAATCAAATACATTTCAAAATCCAGTTATTTGCTTGTGTTGCATCATACCAATGTGTTGCATTCCTTTTTTCACTAAATCCAGCTCTCTCATTGAAATTTTCATTTCTTGCATTTAATTGTAAGCATATAACTTGCAAATGATAAATTCATACCATTTACATTCCCATTCATTCTCATATCCACCATCCCATATCCTTGCCTCCCATGTCAAATACTTTTCATAACTTATTCATACACCTTATTTGCATCTCACCCTTCTCCAATGTGTCTGCATTTGCTAAATCCAGCTCTCTCATTGAAATTTTCATTTCTTGCATTTAATTGTAAGCATATAACTTGCAAATGATAAATTCATACCATTTACATTCCCATTCATTCTCATATCCACCATCCCATATCCTTGCCTCCCATGTCAAATACTTTTCATAACTTATTCATACACCTTATTTGCATCTCACCCTTCTCTCAATTTGCTCCCTTTGTTCCACTCGCATAACTCATTCTTCTTTTTAACACTCACATATCTTTATCTATCTACACTTCAAATATACCTTCATCCATCACAACAAAATTCACACCATACCAAACAAAGAAAAAGATGAAGAAAATATCAAGGTTATGCAAATAAACACTGAGGGCTTTGAAAATAACACTCATAACATAGAGTTGTATTCAAGAGTTATTTTCAAAATGTCTTTTCTAAACCTTGTTTATTACAGATCCCTAAAAGTGCGTATAATAGTTTCTTCAAGCCTATAATGTGTAATTAGATTTAACAAATATTTACATGTTTCCATGCATTCAAATGCATCATTAGGTATCAAATGCAAATTGTTCTTGATATTTCTCGCTTTATGCACACATGCATTTATAGATTTTTCTTTGTGTACCAAATTACATGGACACATCTATACATCCATCCAAATGTTTACATGGATCCATATATTTATGCATTCCTTCGATATATGCTTTGCTGATATATAGTTTGTTTTCCTTGTTTTCCTTTCGCTTACTACTGCAAATGCTACTTGAGCATCACTATGCTTTCACAGATTTGTATTTCTACTTGATTTTAGTCTTTTCCATTCAAATTTCTCGTTCACATGTCATGTATGCTTTTCACTCTTCTTTGCATTGTGTGCACATGGATACATGTATACATGCATGCATGTATACATAGATGCCTCAAGCATTGTTACAAATGTTTAAGACTATTTGCATTCAATACTTGAGACAAAATAATAATACATTTTTTCTTCCTGGATAAGATCATAAAGGAAATTTGTTATTGCAAATGTAAACATGCACCCATGTAAAGGTACTAGTATTCATTGATGTTTCTCTTTTCACTCTTGCATCCTTAAATATCATTATATTTTTATATCTATTCATCTCTTGACACATTTCGAGCAAGCTCAAGGATC
>VDFB02131924.1:0-12060 GCA_007258455.2 Sequoia sempervirens | reverse complement strand
AATTAAATGCTTAAGGACGGATAATGGGGGTGAATATTGCAATTATGAATTTGAGTCATTTTGTGAAAATTATGGTATTAAGGTGCAAAAAATAGTTCCTTATACTCCTCAACAAAATGGGGTGGCTGAACGAATGAATATAACTCTTTTAGAGATGGCTCGTTGTATGTTACATTTTAAAAGTTTGGATAATAAATTTTGGGGTTTGGCTGTCTCTTGCGCTGCACATATTTTGAATAGAATTCCTACTAATGCTCTCAAATATGTTACTCCTGAAGAAGCATGGAGTGGAAAAAAGCCTCATGTTGGGTATTTTAAGGTGTTTGGATGTGTTGCTTGGGCACACATTCCTGATGAAAAGAGAAAAAAATTAGAACCAAAAGGTCATAAGTGTTTGTTTATGGGTTATAGTGAAGAATCAAAGGCTTACAGGTTATATGATTTGACAACAAACAAGGTCTTTGTTAGTAGAGATGTAAAGTTTGATGAAGAATCACAACTTATACCCACTTCTCATTCTACAACAGCAAATGCTTCCAACTTTTCAAATTTTTTCCAAAGAAATGTTGATGAGGATGAGTTGTGCACTTCTACAAATGATGAAAATATCATTGAAAATGAAACAACTAATGTTTTTGACCAGCCATTTTTTGCAGGTAGTGACAATGAAGAAGAAGACTTTTCAGCTAGACAAAAGACAAGGAGCATTGAAGATATATATGAACAAGGATCAAAACTTCAAGGAAGGAATGGTAGTGCTTTTATGGCCAAAGTATTACAGATTGATGATCCAATTTCATATAAGCAAGATAGAGGGAAGAAAAAATGGGAGCAACCTATGAAAGAAGAATATGGTGGTGATATAAATGACCAAAAATCTGTTGGAACCTATGATTTTCATATTGGGTCAAGACCAATTACATGGAGCAGCAAAAAGAAAATTACTACATCATTGTCTTCTTGTGGAGCAGAATATAGAGCAGCAAAAGACTTAGGAAAGGAAGCAATTTGGATTCGAAAGGTGAACATTAAGGGGGGATAGTGTTATAATGTTCCCCTCTTCTTTGTATCTTTAGTGTTATAATGTTCCCCTCTCCTTTGTATCTTTTTTGTAACATTCTATCCAATCTTAAGGGGGGATGTTAGGGATTAAGATTGTCTAGAAAATAGTAGAATGTTTCTAGAAACTTCCATATGCTAGAACATTCATGGAGCTGTTCTAGAAAAGAACATTCTAAGAATTGTTGTAAAAAAGAACATTCCAGATTTTAGAATTCTCTAGATTACTAGAAGTTTCCAAGCTCCACTATAAATATGAAGCTGTTCATTGCAAACAGCACTGCAGTTGTAAGTTGTTGGATTGTTTGGAATACAAGTTAGATTGTTATATTTGCAGCTGTTGCTTATTATTTTTATGCCCTGTTTTGCCCTGTTTTTATTTATTTGTTGCTGCTGTTATATTTTGGGCCTGTTTTAACAATAATTCACTCTAACACGCTTTCTCTCGAATATCTCGAAATTTTTGAATAAAGCTGTTTAGGAAGGCACTGGTGTTGGAATATCTAATCCCAACTACTTCATTAACTCCCCATGTTGACCTGTCCTCATCTTATCAGCATTAGATCACAATCATATCCCAGCATTAAAGATGAGGATCTGATTTGGTCTTATCTTCTCCAACTACTCTGTTGACTATTAGCTATCTCCTTTATTGATTGTCCATGCTTGGTTGCCTATATATTGGTGAGTCTGTCTTGCTTTCTACTTAATCTCAGATGAGTCCAGCTCTGTAGAGCTGTAACCTGTAAGGGTATGAGCTGAAGCTTAGAAAGTCCCTGTAATGTTTTCATTATGATCAATATTAAATTTTTTGTCATTTGGTATTAGAGCTAGGATAACAGCAAAGGGAGATGAGGTTTGGTTCTTTGCAGATGCAGCAAAAGAGAGAAAATTCTGGATGGAGGAGAAGTCGCCAGAATGAAGTCCAAATCGCCAGAGCTTTGAGCAAAGAAAGCCGATCTTGTTTTCTGGAGACTGTATTGCTCAGTGTTTTTTAGAAGTGCGCCACATCAGAGAAGAGATCACTGCTTTGTCAGTCGTTGCCTAAAAGAGAGTCAAAAGTGTGATGCCAGTCAAATCTCTGTTGCAGAAGATAAGGCCGTAGCCAAGAGATGATCGTAGTTGCTTGTTTGTTGATGCCATTCCAAGGAAGAACTGTTGTGCCAATCAGAGGAGCTGTTGGGAGATCACAACAGCCGTTGATGTTGTTGAGGAGAGTCTACCGCTCAGGAGTCAAAAAGATTGAATCGCTGTCTCAAAAAGAAGCTGATGTAGAATGGAAGATGCTCGAATTGCTATTTTGATGAGATTCAAAGGAGTTTATTAGTTGATCGCCTAGTTTGTAGTTTTTGAAAAAGCCATCACTGTTGTCTATGAAAAAGCCATCGCTAATGTCTCAAAGGTGAAGTAGCCCAGTCAAAGACAAAGATCATTGGTGACTGATTGAAGAAAAATTCTGGCAGAAGAAATGCCAAAGTTTATGGAAGTGCCAAGTGAACCAAGGCGTTGATTTGAGGAGTAAACCAGCCTATGTTAGGAGCTGGATCGCTGTCTTTCAGATCTGTAGCAGAAGCTGATAAGGATCGCAAGAATCCAAAGAAGAATTAGTCTGTGAAGGTATATGCCACCGCAAGGATCTGAGGAAGTTCGACAAATTCCCAAGATACTATGGATCATGCATGTTGTAGATGTAGTTGTTGATTACGAAGGAGATCAACATCAGTCATTGCCAAAGAAAGTCAATAGTTTTTGTCTGAATAAAGGAGATTGTTGTTTGAACAAAAGATGCAAGGAGGAGTCGTAGCCAAAGGAATCCGTCCAAGTAGATCATGGAGATAAGAGCCAAGTCACCGTCTGGTCAAAAGTCCAACCGCCAGCTTAATGGTGAGTGCCCGAGTGTGAGGAAAGTCATTCTCAAAGAGAGATTGAGGAAGCTGTTGAAGCTTGATTGAAGGACTTCCAAGTCTGAGTACAAGGAAGCCACCGTGCAAGGAGATTGCAGCCAAAGAAGAAAAGGTTGCAGCATCGCTATAGATATGTTGTTAAAGAGTCTGAAGTTGTTGTTTAAAAGGTGAAAATCTATGTGTTGTTCAAATCAGCTAGCTTTTAGAAGCCTGAAGGCTATTTGAGTTAAGTGCGAGTCACCTTTGTTAAAAGGAAAAACCAAAGTGTGTATTGTACTTGATTTGTTGTAAGGGGTGCATGTTCGGTTGTACCCAACACCTCCAATGTTTTTAATATTGATGATCTATGTATCCGAAAAGGAATCCTATACAACTAGCGAGTACAGCGGTTGGTTACCCATGTATCTCGGTAGATGGATTTCTTTTTATATGGACTCAATAATCAATTTTGATGTAGGTATAGAAGGAGAAAATCCTAGAGTGATGATGGTTTCCTCCTGATGATAATTTGGGGAGTCATGTGTGAGCTTGGTTTGTGGTAATCCAAAACCACTTGTACCACTTGTATGTGAGTTTGTGGTCATCTGAAACCACTTGTATGAACGGTTTGTGGTTAGCAAAGCCTAGTAAGATTCCCGAGCATCAAATGGACTGGCCCCTAACGACGTAAGATTGATTTGAAGTCCTTAGGACTCCGAGGGAGGCCTTTGCTGGAATTTTATCGCTGGCGCCTGCGATTCCAGATTTAGTGGGTGGATCAGACAGTGAAGTGGCTGAACGATTTTATTCATGGCAACGCTTTATATTTATCGACGCCTTTTTACCCACTGGCACGCATATCCTTTTTATCTTCTTTAAATTTCCATTTTAATAATATATACCTGTTTTCGAGCAAATCTTATTTTACCATGCTAACTTTTCATTTAATTCTAATTTACTTAATAATCTCTAAGCCTTAGTTAATGCTATTCTTTTTTTTATAATAGTACTTTTAAAATAATGTTTTGGGATCTTTATTCTCAAAGCATGAAAAATGAAAACTAATATAGATTGGTTTTATAACATAAAATTTTAATGTCAATTCCATTCTCTTTTAATATTCTTATATATACCTACCAATTCTAAAAATATTACTTATTATATATAGATGAGTAAGGTAATATATATTTATTTAATATAAATATATATTGACATATGTTAATTTAATAATTCAAATCATTAAATATAAAATATGCAAGTACCCTATTAATAATTCAATAATTTTATAACAAACCGAATTTTAATATGGAAATATACCACATAATTGATTATGTAATATAAATTTTATATAATTTCGAGGGTAGTAACATATAATAGTATTTGGCATATACATTATATAACAAAATCTGAGAGAGGAAAATATTAGTTTAAAATTTAGCTACAATTGTTAAAAATAATGAAAAATTTGATCACATTTATGGATGAAAAATAAAAATATATATTTATTATATTTTATATTTATATATAATGCTAAATTATTTTTTAATATTTTATATAATGTAAGTTAAATTTAGAAAATGATATATATATATATATATATAATTTAAGAGGGAAAATATTAATTTAAGAAATATTTAACACATATAATACAAATTAAATTAATATATAAATATAATGCAATATATAACTAGCATACCTATATTTTAAAAATATATGTAAAGTATGTTTAGAGATATCCTTCTCAAGGCGCCATTGCAACCCTAACTCTAACACTAGTTAAACCCTGAACCTAACCTTTGAAATCGTATTATAATTCTAACTCTAACACTAATTGAACTATAATTGTAACCCTAGGTATGTTGAAACCTAACCCTAATTGTATCAAAACACTAGAGAACTCTAATTGAATCCTACCCCTAAAATAAACAATAACCCTTATCTTAATTGAACCCTAATTCCAATCCTAGCCCTAATTTAAGACTAACCTTAACCCTGACTTTAATTAAACCCTTATTGAATTGTAACCCTAATTGATCCCTAACCCAAATTGAATACTAATTGAACCCTAACCCTAAGTGAATAGTTTAAGCTTAATTGAACTCCAATCATAACCTTAATTAAACTTATTCTTCAACATTAATCCTTAAACACTAAACACTCTTACTCTTTTACATTTAATTTTTTAAACTCCTAAAATAATAATTTAACTATTCTAATTCATTTTTTTATAGTTAAATTATTATATATAATCTATATTAATTAAAATTTATGTATTATATACAATCTATATTAATTTTTCTTTATTTTTATATACAAAATAAAATCTAAAACACTATTAAAAAAACAATTATTTATAAAAATATCTATTCTAAAAAAAGAACATTAACTAAAAAAACTCAATCAACGTAAATTCAAATAATATAAAATTAAAATGGTAATTTATAAAACCATTACATGTTATTAAAAATGAAATTTAAAGAAGATAAAAAGCGCCAAGGTGCAATAGGGGAGCATGGCATGAATCACATGAATAAAAACAGCATACTTAGTGTCACCACTAAATTTAAAGGTAGAAATTGCAATGGAAATACTAATGATGTGGGAGAAACTAAGGAGGCAGTGATTTTACCCAAGATACCTGTACAAGCATCTATGCCAGGGTGGCAAATTGTTCTAGATTTAGTGGGTGGACTTACAAGTACAATCTTATTTTATTCGTGGCAATTCATGCCATACTATCCCCCATTTACGGCCTTATGTTTTCTTTTTATCTTCTTTAAATTTCATTTTTAATAACATGTAATGTTTTTATAATTTTATTTTTTTTGATTAATAATTGAAGTTTTAGTTAATGTTAAATGTTTTTTTGATAATGGATTTTTTATAAATAATTTTTTTTAATAATGTTTTAGATTTTATTTTATATGAAAATTAAAAAATATATAATGTTTATAATATGGCTAAATTTTAATTTTAAATTATTTTATTTTATTTAAAGAATATTTTATTTATTTAAAAGCATGACATTTGTTATTTGGAGATTTCTTTTTAAAGAACTATTTTATTTATTTTATTTAATTTAATTTATTTGTTTTAGTATTTAGGCCTTGTGCAGTCGTTAAAACTAAGATATCCATTTCTAAAAATAAATTGAATTTATAAATATCAAGTATAATGTACTTAGATTTTTATTTAAGTAATGCAAAATCTACCTTTAAAATATCATATTTATTATATATAATATTATAATGTAATATATGGCTTATAATAAATATATATTTATATATTATTACATTTAATAGGTTAAAAATTTATTAATAATTACACATTTTTATATAATACAAATTACCTTAGTGTGCCATAATGCAACATAATTAATATTTTGGCAATATAAATTTTATATAATTATATATAAAATTATATGTAGCATTTTATAATAATATCTTTGGTAAGCCATTTGTTTCAAGTAAAATTTAAAACATAATTGTTAAAAAAGGATAGAAATACACTACTAGTGCTTATTAAAAAATAACATTTATACAAAAATTAAATGTATTTATTATACTTTATATTTATATAATTTCAAATTATTTTTTAATATTTTATATAATGTAAATTAAATTTAGAAAATGTTATATATATATAATAAAATTTAAGAGGGAAAATATTATTTTAAAAAAATTTAACGCATATAATACAAATTAAATTAATATATAAATATAATGCAATATATATCTAGCATAACTATATTTTAAAAATATATGTAAAGTACGTTGAGTGATATCTTTGTCAAGGCGCCATTGCAACCCTAACTCTAACACTAGTTAAACTCTGACCCTAACTTGATTGAAATTGTATTATAACCCTAACTCTAACACTAATTGAACTATAATCGTAATCCTAGGTATCATTGAAACCTAACCCTAATTGTATCAAAACCCTAGAGAACTCTAATTGAACCCTACCCCTAAAATAAACAATAACCCTAATTCCAATCCTAGCCCTAATTTAAGACTAACCTTAACCTTGAACTTAATTAAACCCTTATTGAATTGTAACCCTAATTGATCCCTAATTCCAATCCTAGCCCTAATTTAAGACTAACTTTAACCTTGAACTTAATTAAACCCTTATTGAATTGTAACCCTAATTGATCCCTAACCCAAATTGAATACTAATTGAACCCTAACCCTAAGTGAATAGTTTAAGCTTAATTAAACTCCAATCATAACCTTAATTAAACTTATTCTTCAACATTAATCCTTAAAAACTAAACACTCTTACTCTTTTACATTTAATTTTTTAAACTCCTAAAATAATAATTTAACTATTTTAATTCATTTTTTTATAGTTAAATTATTATATACAATCTATATTAAATTTTCTTTATTTTTTATATACAAAATAAAATCTAAAACATTATTAAAAAAACAATTATTTATAAAAAAAAATTATTATAAAAAAAAAACATTAACTAAAACTTCAATTAGTAATCAATCAAATTAAATATAAAAAGATTATATGTTAAAAATAAAATTTATAAAAACATTACATGTTATTAAAAATGAAATTTAAAGACTATAAAAAAAAGAGCATAAGCAGTAAATGGGGGAAAGTATGGCATGAATTGCCACGAATAAAATGGGTGTACTTATTGTGCAGTCACCACTAAATACGGAAGGCAGAAATTGCACGTGAAATACGAACGACGAGAGAAACGAAGGAGGCAGCATCCATACCCATACATCCATGCTGGGTGCAAATTGTCACCTGGATAGCCAATGCCTTTCAGTGGTCTGTGGATACCCATACATCCACAGAATTTTCGTTACGCGGTTTCTTCCCTTTCAATGAATTTTGGTGAGGATAAAGACGTCCAAAAAATCTGTGTGTTTATCTTCATCGGGACGTTTGAGTCCACACATTGAATTTTAGTGCTGGTTTGCTGATTTATACTTCAAATGCTGTGCAACCTTTCATACGGTGTACGTTTTAGTGTAGAGTTATAATCTTCACTAATTTTCACTAATTGCAAGGATATCTCATTTTTATTAATAAGGTTTTCAGGAATTGAATTGGAATAGAAAACGCAGAGCCATTATACCTCTACGATTAATTGCAAATATAATTCTAGTCTATCCTATGATCTTAATTATATAGGTTATTAGTGAAATTAAGGTAATTATTTTTATTATTTTTATTTATTTTTATCTAAGTTTTTATATATTTGTATAAAAAATGGGTTAATTTAGTAATTTTTTTAACAAATTTTATTTCAATGTGTTTTCAATCTTGATGGCAAGAATAACAATGCAACAATTCAACAATCATACCATGTCACTATTGGCAGTAATTAAATATAAAATAATATAAATATACTTTATTAATTATTATAATCAATAATATAATATTAACATATTAATTATATTATTAATATTTGTTATAATATATTAATATGTTATACATAATTTGTCGTTTACTTCCCTTAAACATATAAATTTTATAGGGATAAAATAATCAATCATTGCATCAAAGTTTTATTCTAGTTGCATCTTTGGGATGCATAGTTAGTTTTTCCTTACCAAGAGTAAAAGATTGAGATAATTATTTTGAAATATCAAGGTTAAGAGACATAGTAATCTAACCTTAAACTTTATTGCCCGTTCTTAATGAAACACTAAAACCTTGTTTAAGGATTTGTGTAAGATATTGTATCTAGTATTGGTGATATTAAATAGTTAATAAATTGTGTAGCTTCTATCTAAAGATTTTGCTATTTTATTTTATTTGTAGACTAGTCATTGCATTTAGGACAGTCCAATTAAATTGGGTCCAAAATGTTAGAGTAAAGGTTTTAACTTAATTATGTTAATTAAGTTACCTTTATTCCTCTCTTAAGATTTCACTTTAGCATATTGTGACATTTAATAATTATATTAATTATTAAATGTCTACTTATTAGGGTTAATTTTAGGTTTTGCATGATCTCCTTTTAAGGATTGATCTTTGTAAGTATTTCATTCAATTGTTTTGTTAATACATCTTTCATATTACAGAGCTTCAAGCCCTCTCTTAATTTTTTTTCCACTCTCTTCCTTGTGACATGTATCTATTTGCATGTAGATGTTCTTGGACTTTGAAGTTGGTTTTGACAACTTCTACACAAAACATAAGGGAAGATTGGTAAGTATATGCAATTTTTACTATAATAATATTATCAATTGTTTACTAATAATCTTAGTTGGTATAATGAGATTGAAGATCTATATGTATTTCAAAATATGAAAATGAATAAAAGAAAGAAATTGAAATAAGTACAAAACAATTAAATGTGAAAATATAAATAGAAATAATGTTACTTAGTTTGATTATTGAAGAAGTGATTCAAGTGAATGATCTACAATCTAAAATGTCTTGAGATCTATAATAGATAATATAAACTAATATTCTACTAAGGATCAAAATACTCCTCTTCATTATATAGGGTTGAGTCTATAGTCACAAATTTATTCTTGCTTTATTTTCTAAAAATAGAGAAAACCATGTAGAAAACCTAATAAAATTACGCTAGATGTGATAAAGTCTATGATATCACTAAATATTAAGAAGTATATCTATTATGTTACCAAAGACAAGATCTGGGGCTATATCGTATTTTAGATGGATATTTCTATAGACTTGGATATAATAAAAAAATTCTCAATATTCCTCTTCTTAGAGGCAAAAAAATGTGAGATCATTTCTTGGAAAGATAAAATTTGTTTGAAATTTTGTATTAGGATTCATAAATATTGTTCATTCTTTTAATAAGAAGTGAAAATTAGTGACAAATAAAAAGTAGTAAAAACTAGTGACAAATAGATAAACATGATAATATTGTTAACCCTACTCTATGAGGAAACCTACCATTACAAATAGATAATGAAAATAATGAAATATTTATATTTCTACATCAAAGATCTTATCTAACAAGTGAAAAAGCTGACGTAGAGAAATAACTTAAAAAAAGAGTGATATTACCTGTTGTGCATGTTTTGCACACACGCCCTGTCGTAGGCAAGGACCCCCTTGTTTCGCTCCCGATGGGCTATTTTGCTCCCATCTCATTTTGAGTGCCCTAGTTTTTGAGCCTAAATTGGTCATGTGCCTTCAAATGATCAAATTCTCCTGACCAAATTCACCTAACTAAGTTTGGCCAAGTCTTTTACCTTCGCAGAAGTGCCCCTATGGGTTTCCCTTCTTTGCTCCTGCTGACTTGACCCCTCCTTGCACACTTCTCATTTTCCATCATTTTTTACTTTGGGGACAAGTTTCCCATGGATTTGGGATGTTTTTGTGGTGCCTAAGTGAACTGCCAAGTTTTCATTAAGTTTCAAGAAGTTACAAATTTCTCCTTCTGGAACCCAGGTTCCTTGTGGCTGTTTCTGAATGTTCGTCCCTCTGTGGCCGTTTTGGAAACATCCGGTGGCCACCTCCTTCTCGGCCTCTGGAACCCAGGTCCTCCGTGGCCGTTTTTGGAAGTCTGTCCCTCCGTGGCCATTTTGGAAACATTCAGTGGCCACCTCCTTCCCGGCCTCCGGAACCTGGGTCCTTTGTGGCCGTTTTCGAAAGTTCGTCCCTCCGTGGTAGTTTTGGAAACATCTGGCGGCCACCTCCTTCCCGCCCTCCAGAACCTGGGTCCTCCGTGGCTGTTTCAAAAACATTCGGCGGCCACTTCCTTCCCAAACTTCGGAACCCAGGTCCTCCATGGCCATTTCTAGAAGTTCATCCCTCCATGGCCATTTTGGAAACATCCGGCGGCCACCTCCTTCCTGGCCTTCGGAACCTGGGTCCTCTGTGGCCGTTTCCGGAAGTCTGCCCCTCTGCGTCTATTTCAGGAAGTCTGCTCCTTCGTGACTTTTTTGGGAAGTCCGCCCTTCTGCGGCTGTTTCAGGAAGTCCGCCCCTTCGCAACTGTTTTGGCTTCCGTTTGTTGTCCACCTTCTGGCTTTCCTTCGCCATCCTTCTACCCTCTAGCGCTCACACCCTTGAAGCACACATTAATGTTTATGGCCCAAATGAGCTCCAAATATGAATATCAAAGTCTTTTGATGATGCATGGATATATCTAATAGGGAGTTTGTAGGTTTGACTGACGTTTGCCTTGATTCGTGTAAAAATGGACTTACGACACTTCGTGTTTGTAGGATTCAAAAAAAATTCTGCAAGTCTATCAGAGAGGCCTATTGAGGGAGTTGTCCTACTTTTCGCTAGATGATGATGATCTCCAAGAATCTTTTTGACTTAATTAGGGGCCACCAATCCATTGATGCAAGTCACCGACCGAACTATTTGATCCAATAAAGAATGTTGCAAGTCCACCAGATGGAGGGTAGCCTTCAAGCAGTCTTTGCTACAGTAAAAAGGGAAATCAGCTACAAGAAAAATCTGGTATAGCGCCTGGGCACTATAGGAAAAAATAGGGAAAAGACAAAAGATGTATTTTAAATTGTTGGATATTAGGGGGTAGGTGAAGCCCTAATTTGTAATGAATTATCTGATCCACATAATGCAAATTAATCCTAGCGATTCATTTGGGCTTTGGAAAACTATAAATAGGGGCTTGCCCCTCATTTGTAAAGGGTTGGAGAACTGATGTAAAGGAATTCTGCAGCAATAAAGAGCTACATTGCATGATTTATGGGTGTTTCTCTTGAGTTTGTTCATTGTGCATGCATAGTTCATCCTTCCATGTTAGTTTAGTTGTAGTTTCTTGAATGGAGGTGATAATGGTGTTTGTTGTTTTAGTATTTGATGAATTTCCAGCTCATGTTGTTTGTGATTGGTTGATAATGAATCACTTTGTAAAGCTAGTCTGAGCTTCCTTACTTTATTGCTGGAACTTAGTTCAATGGCATATGCATGATGTGTGTGTGATCTGAAAATCTGCAGTCCTTAGAAGATTACACTGGTTTTGTGTAGTTGTAGGTTCTCTTGGTCAAACAAAACCCAATTTAGGAAGTTTGTCTAATGTAGTAGCCACCATTGTTACTTTTAGGTCTAGGAACTTACTCTCTTCCCTGCCCTTTTGAATTTTCTTTTAATAGTGACTTAGAAAAGGTTCATTGCACATTGTAAAG
>VDFB02131922.1:0-11594 GCA_007258455.2 Sequoia sempervirens | reverse complement strand
CTATAGCAATTTTATTTCTTGATCTAAATATATACAAGAGATTAGATATATCACCTGGATATGATAAAAATAAGTGGTGGCATGTTGCAATCATCAAGAACAATGATTAGGCAATTATGCATAGTTTCACTTCTGCATTAAGATTTTTGCAATGTGAGTTGTGTAGAGTAGAGAAAAAATGTTGAATCAGTTAGAAGGACAAGAGATAATCTATAGAGCCTAATTGGAATTGTAATCAAGCATTGTTGATGCTATTTCATCAGTTCATTCCTTTGGATCTATTCCAAATCATTGTAGTGCAGTGAGCCCATCCTTTTGGAGTAGTGAGCTCTAGGCAATGTGCCTGAATTCATGTGAATTCCCATTTATTATTTTCATTATACTTTTAATAGGGCATAATATTGTGGACTAACATCCACCATGGTTTTTCCCCTAATAGGGTTTCAATGTAAAAATCTTGGTGTTCTCTATCTCTATGATGTGTTAATTGGTTATGGTTATAAATTGCTTATTCATCAGATTTGAGATTAAGTTAAGTTTGAAAAGTTTATTATCTTGTGACAATTGATTCACCCCCCCTCTTAGTTGTGTGTCCTTATTTTTCCAACATCTTAATGATTGTATCTTCTTAAACTCTAGATTTTTGGAACCCTAGGTCTTTCTAGCACTTCTAGGGTTTTCACCTAAAAGGAGAAAGTAGGGCCAAAAGATATATCTAGGTTCACTCAAATTAATTAATGTATGATTTTATTTGAACTATATGGAATGAACTAAGTGAAATTAAGTGATCTATATGAATGATTATGTATGCCAAACCTATGATTTATGAAATGTTGGAAAACACAATCATGTTTGAAAACAATGAACTATGAATGAACAAATGCAAAAAAGAAAGAAAGAGGATGAATCAGAGTGCACCTAGACATAAATTGGAAAATATAGAATCTTCTAAATGCTGTCTAAAATCACATAAAATCACTAGTGGGACTCATTTTCCACTAATGGAAAATCAGTCGTACTTTTGATGAAAATTGTTAGGAACGGGTTTCTGAGTGTCAGGATTCAAAATTTAACAAAACCTAGATTTCTAGCCTTAAGGTGGGACTCATTCACCACTAATGGTGAATCAATCCTCTCACAAAATTTTGAGAAATCAGAAGACAATTCTGTAGCATCAGATCTAAGATTGTCTACTTCTTAAGGTGTCAAAATCAAATATGCAGAAAACGACTGTAATGTCTTCTTTAAGCTTGAAATAATGTGTTGTTGACTTGAAAAACTTTTTTGACTTATTATACGCTTTTCAACAACTAAATGCTTGCCAAATCTACATACACAAGTCTACAAACACACATGAAAAATGGGAAAAATGGTTAAGGGTTACGTTATAGGGATTTTCCTTGGTTAAATCCCACTTTGGTAATCAAACCCTTAATGAAATAGTGAAATGAAGGAGAATGATAAAAAAATAACATGCAAATGTTATCAACTAACCAAACCCTTCTTGAAGAAAATATGAAGATATGTTAATGGCTGCTCTTGAATGCTTGATTATAGGATGCAAAGTGCTCAATTGCTAGTTGAATGGTTGAATGAGTTAGAAGATTATAGGAGATGTAAAATGAGGATAAAAACACTTATTGATACATTATTTTTCCTTAGTAACCCTTTGATACCTCATCATAGGCTGACATTGAGTAATTTTGAATAAAAACCAGAAAGGAAATTTGAAATATTTTGAATTTAGAGCTAAGAGGGACTCATTTTCCACCCATGGCGAATGGGTACCACCTTAGGCTTGAAAATGGGTGTTGGGAATTAAGTCACATTTAATGTTATTTGTCAGGTTTACATTCAGAAATACGCTTCATTAAGCCTTATAAGGGCATAAAAGGGTCAAATAAAGCATAAGAAAGATGTAAATAGTGAAATTATGCCTAGAAAAGTGTGAAATCTTGTTACAAGACTTTACAAAACATAAAAATAGGACTTGATAAGTGATGAAAAGTTGATTTTTAGGTGAATTGTAATGAATAAAGTCTAGAAAAGTGTAGAAATGTTTTACAAAACTTCACAAAACCTTCACAAGATGCCATAATTTGAATTTTAAGGACTTAAATGTGAATGTTCAAGCCTCATTGCAAGATTAAATCAAAGCAAGATAGATCAAACATTATGAAGAAAGGCCTAAAAGACCATGAAAATGACAAGGGCACATTTAGCCCCCACTTTAGTGAGAGGATGAACTTGCTTCAAACTCACACTAAAGTAGCCATGCATATCGAGAAGGAGGCCCTAGTGCACTTATGTTAGCAAGATGGAATGACAACAATCAAGAGGGATGATTAAGCCCCCAGGATGAAGATACCATGGAAAAATAAGCATAAGAACAAAGGAATAGACATGTGGATGGGGAATTGAATTGAGCTTTGATCATCTATCCAACTAGTTGTGGATTAGATCTAGGTTGATTTTTTAAAAAGAGAATGTATACTCACTCTTGGGGTGACAAAACTCATAGTGGTCAGCACAGGTGAGAAGACCAGAAATGAAGTACATCACGCTGGATTGGTATGCACTCACAAACAAAAGGTGGCTATGAGGAAAGTCATGCCACTGAATGGGCTTCCCGCTCAACCATATTAAAGTTATACATCCTAATAACTTTAACAAGGTGCGACAAAGGAAAATGTTAGTTGAAATTGCTTCCATGAGACGACGAAGCCTCCATAATTCGTGTGGTAAATAAATATCAAAATAGAAGTTCATGCCAAGGTCTATCACTCACGGAACATTGTGTCACAATGTCTCCAAGAGAGGACTGATCAAAAGCAAATACTCACAACTTAGGGGATGGAGTGTGTCACATCAAGCCACTAAGAGGAATGTAATATGCAAAGAAATATCACACTCTTGAATGACACCATACTCAATTTCATCCAAAAAGTGACAAATGCATTGTAATAGAATGAAATAAGGCTGCAATAAGAATCAAAATCTAAAATGAAATATAGAAAAATTGTCATATGCCCCCCACTTTACAGGAATTCCTACACATCATTCTATGAGAAATTACTTTAAAGTAGTGAAAGAAAGAAGATGTAAAGGTAAAAAAGAAGACATGAGAGCCAACTCAGAAAGCCCTATGCCAAGTCATATGTTTTGAAGTTAGGTTGCTTCATGTAAACAAAAAAAAGAACAAAAGAAAAAGGGAGTTCCCCCCCATAAAGGAACACACCAAACACATAAGGGATATATGGATTTGGGGTCAGTATCTTTTTTGCTGCAATGTTTTTATGAAAGAGCTCAGAATTGTCATCATTCCCCAAAGCACATAGAACTAGAAGAATGAAACAAAGAGAGTGAAAAAAAAGGAAAAAAAAGTCTTTTTTGGGTCAACATGGAAGAGACATTACGGTCTCAATGCTTTGCATCATCCCCAAAAGGAAAACACAAGCGAAAAGAAAATGAAGAAAAGGTGAAAGAAAAGGAAAAGCTTTTGGGCCAACATGAAGGATAAATTTTGGTCTCAATGCCTTGCGTAATCCCCAAAAGAAAAACACAAGAAAAGGGAAAAGTAAAATGGAAAAGGGACCGATTGGGTCAACATGGAAGAGACATAGGGAATCTCAATTCTTTGCGTCATCCCCAAAAGGAAAAACACAAAACAAAGCATGATGAATAGAAGAATAAAGGTACGAATGGAAGAAGTGTACAAAGAGAGGAAACATCAAATGCATGATATGGGGGAACACGACACACACACGAAATGAAAAATAAAATAAAGGACAAGTAATGCAAATGTAAGTCAATTGTTAACTAAGTTATTTGTTTCCTAGTCTTGAATGGACAAGCGGAAAAAGGAATAACATGGTTAAGAGACATAAACAAGTGCATTACAAGGACAAGGCTAACAATGTCTTGCCCCCCACAAAGTGTAAAGGAAAGAATGAGCTAAGATGGGTGATGGAAAAGGGTCATGCAATTGTGAGAATAGGAAATTCTACAACTATGGCATGAAAAAAGGGATGGAGATTGATTTAAGGTATGATGGGGAAACAATCAATATCAGTGAAGTGATACTTATCTAGTATGTCTTTCAATGTCTGGCATTCTTTTGTTCGATTTCCAAGGATACGATGATATTTGCAATATGGTATATGAGAATTATGAGGTAAAATGACCAACCTATTGGAAGGTGGTAAAAGTATAAGACCTCTGTTTAAAAGTAGTTGAAGCGTCCTTTCACATTCAGGTGGAGGATGTGTAGGAAACTTAATATTCTTTAATTTGTATGGTCATTTGTGTTTACTAGGTTCTCCTTTTTCATGAATAGAAGGAGGAAGGGGACCGAAAGTGATCCTAACATCCTTGTCATTAGAAGGAGAGAATGGTTGTTCACATGGAAGGAGAATGTTCAAGTTAGGAGGATTCAAGACCACTGTACTAGCATCCTAGATTCTCCTAGGTTGAAGAGGATGTCTGTCAAGATGAGAAGTATCTTGATATCCTAGTCCTATTGTATATGCTTCAGTTGATTGTTGTTCAAGAAGTTGATGGATGTCATGTTCATGTTTTGTGTCACAACCTTGCTTACTTAATATAGCAAATCCTTTTCCATATGTTTCTTCAAGGTTAATAGGAATGTTTGTGACTTTGTGCTTATAGAATGGTTGGGATTGTGGTGGTTGAGAGGAACTAGGTCCACTTGAGGGAGGAACTATAAGTCTGATGTTGACTTCAGGATGTAAATAAGCAAAGTGATCAAGTGGTGCAATGGTAGGAAGTTCTTGTGATCTCATAGAAGGGTAAAAGGTTGCATTTGCTTCAAGGTTGTCAAGGAAATCATTGTAGAATGTATTCATGCTAACATCATCTTCTCTAATTATGTCTACATCATGAGGAGGATAATCATGAGGAGTTAAAGGAGCATGAGGTTGTTCAAGGTCATTAAGGTTACAACAAAAGGTACAATTGGACATGCCTACAAATTATTTTAAAGATTTCCAAAACTTATTGAAAGAAAATTCCATGATGCCAATAAAGTAAGATGTAATAAATGAGGAAAAATAGAGAATCTGTAAATGAAAATAAAATATAGGAATAGAAAAGTGTTATGCAGAAAAATGCCAAAGAGATTATAAAAATGTTGTTTCAGAACTACAAAGGAGTTGATTCGCCCTGGGTGGCGAATGAGTCCTAGGATGCAATATTTTGTGTTTTTTAGAATTTTAAGAGTGATTTTAATGTTCTATAGAATGCAATTACAGATGTAGAATGCAAATTTTTACTTTTTTTAATGAAATTGAATGTAGAAATGAAAACTAAATGAATGTTTCACTAATGCAAAATGAAAGGTCCTAGAATGCAATAAAAAATCAATGCCCTAATTGAATGATAATGCAAATGGAAACTAGGATGCAAGATATGAATGCAATCAAAAATTAAAGTGTTCAAAATTCGCATTCACCAAAATGTGACAGATTTTGGGAGCCCAAAATGTTGGCTCTTGCACTTCTAGGGTTTTCACCTAAAAGGAGAGAGATTTGAGCCCAAAATACTTATGTAACACTCAAATTATGATTTATGCAATGTGATATGATGTAAATGATCTTATCTAAATGTAATTGACTAATTAAAATGAACTAAAAGGAATGGAAAAGTGCAATTCAAGCTATTTTTGAAAACACATTGTGATATGCAAACAATAATGAAAATGAAGGAATTATGCACAACATAAGGTACAAGGGTAAATATGAGTACACCTGGATGAAATATGAGTTGTATGGAGTGTTTGGAATGTTGATGAATTTTACTAATTTTTCATAGTGGGACTCATTCACCTAGGGTGGAAAATCGGTCCTCCTACTAATGAAAAACTGCTAGAAGCTAATTTCTATCTATCGAGATCTGAAATATAACAAAGTTCAAGTTTTGAGTCCTAAGGTGGGACTCATTTTCCATAGGTGGTGAATTATTCCTCTCCAAATTTTTTGAAAAACCAAGAGACAACTTTACAACACCAGATCTGGAAATGTCTGCTTGTTGGGTTGCCAAAGTCAAATCTATAGAAAATGGACAAATAAGTCTCTCTAAGGTTGAATTTGACTTATTTTGACTTGAATTACCTATTTGACATGAAAATCAATCTTCAACACCTTAAAAATTGTCAAATCTACAAACAAAAGGGTTGCAAATACACAAGAAAAAGGGGGGAAATGATTAGCGTTAGTGAATAGGGGTTTTCCTTCGTCAAACCCCACTTTTGGTAATTAAACCCTTGAAAAGATAATGAGATGCAAGAGAAAGATAAAGTAATAATATGCAAATGATATCCACTCACCTAACTATTGATCTTGTAATTCTGAAGTAATGTCAATGGCAGCTTCAAAGTGCTTGAAAAGTGCTTTAATTGTTGATGTAAGATGCTTGAATGCTTGAATGTATAGGTGAATAAGTGAATTTTATGAATTGGGGGGAGGGGGTTTGAAATGAGATTAAAATCACTTACTTATACAATTATTTTTCCTTACTATCCATCCATACCTCATCACAGGCCGACATCAAGTGTTTTTTAATAAAATCCCAAAAGGAAATTTGAAATATTTTGAATTTGGGGCCAAGGGGGACTCATTTTCCACCCATGGTGAATAGGTCCCACCTAAGACCTAAAAATAGTTGTCGAGAATAATGTTGTATTTAATGTTATTTGTTAGGATAACATTAAAAAATAGACTTAATTAAGTCATATGAGGGCATAAGAAGACAACATAAAGCATGAGAAAAGTGTAAATAGTGAAGATGTACCTAGAAAAGTGTGAAGGCTTGTTATAAGACTTTACAACACTTCAATATAGGACTTGTTGATGAGAAAAAGGTGGGTTTTAGGTAAATTGTATTAAATAAAGTCTAAAATAATGTAGAAATGTCTTACAACACTTCACAACACCTTCACAAGACATTGTTCTTTGAGTTTTAGTACCTAAATAAGTATGTTCAAACCATGATACAACATAAAATCAAAGCAACATAGTTCCAACACCATGAAACAAGACCTAAAAGTCCATGAAAATGACAAGGGATCATTTTTCTATGACACAATAATAACCTATAATAAACTATAATTCTATACAAAATCACAAACAATTACATATTAGAAGCGGTTACATTTTCTACACAATAACCCAAATCTATATTACTTTTGGATTATTCTTTATTGTTATTCCTAGATATAAATACTATAATGGAAAACGGAAATCACTCAGGAGGGAAACAAATTTTTCAAACACGTTCCAATTCAATAAACTAGTCTTAAACTTATACCTCCCATGACTTATCTATAATTTTGTTCTTGTGAGGGATGAAATCTAGTGAGTAGGAATGATGCCAGCTCATCCCTCTTTAAGAACATGTTTACAACTTCTTCTTGTGTGGCTGCTAGTTGTGCTTTGAGTTCAACTATTTTTTGTTGCAGCTAATGAAGTGTCCTTGTACACCCATGCACGAGATCGTCTACCCTTTCTCTTGCTTCCCTCATCATACTATTTACTGCATCTTCCCTTTGATAATCCTCAATGCCCTAAAATAAACCCACATCAAAAAAATAATTTTTTGCTACATAACTAAAACATATCAGCGAGAAAAATAGAAAGAGTCTACGTAATTACTTAAAGAATTTTGAGGAAATGACTAGTTCCAAAATCTTTGTGTACTAGGGGAAACATTTTGGGATCTATGGATGGAAAATTCACTATTGGTGCCAATTAGGACTGATACGCCAAACTTGGAAACTTAATTTAATTTTAGGAAGACTATGCTAGAACAAGTTTCAGAAAAATGGGTACTTAGATCTGCAAAATTCCTATTTAGGCCTGGGCAGTGTGACTCATTCACCAATAGTGGCGAATCAGTCCACCTTTGGATTTTTGGAAATTTGAAATAGGAAATTGTAGCCCTCAGTTTTCTCTTCTACTCCTAATATAGATTTGGGTCTAGAACTACAAAATTCAACCTATAGAATCTTCTCCAAGCTTCTCTCAGGACTTTGACAACTTTGACTTGTTTTGACTACTTTTCCAATCTTAACTTCTTGGTAAATCTACAACCTAGCCCTGCAAATCACACACAAGAGGAGGGGAAAATGTTGTGGGATTAGTGAATAGGGGTTTTCCTTGGTCAAACCCCTAGTTGGTAATTAAACCCTTGAAATGAAATGAAATAGAATGGAGAGTGATGAATGAACAAATAATGATGTTGCAACTCACCAAACCCTATCAATTAGGTGTTGTAAACATGTAAGTATTGGCTCAAATGGATACATGGACTTGAAATCTAGATAGCTTGGTGTTGATGGATCTTGAATGCAATGCTTGCAAATCCTACACCACAATTGTTAGCTCTAAAACAACATTATGAAAACAATCTTTAACATGATGAATGATGCTTGAAAATGCTCTTGATTTCTTGATAATCTTCCCTTGAAATTCCTTGAATGCTCTTGTAAAATATATGCATGAATACTTGAATGCTAGGTATGAAAATGAGGGGAAGAAGCTTGTATTTATACTAAATTATGCAATAATTCATGAATGAAATTACATCACAGGATGACCTTAGATCTTGGAGAATAAAAAATCGCTAGAATTTTGAATTAAATTTGAATTTTGAGCTAAAGAGGACTCATTCCCCACTCTGGGAAAATGGGTCCCACCTAAGGGGACTCATTCACCTAGAATGGCGAATGAGTCCCACCTTTGGAATTTAATGTGGGTTTGAAGATTTTGATGTTTTAAATGATATTTATTGGGATTATTCTAAAAAATACACATAGGCAAGGCCTGTGGATGCAAAATGGGGCCAATTAATGCATAAGAAAGCCCAATTATTAATGAAAAACCTAGAAATGTGTGAAAGTATGTTACAACACTTAGAAACAAGGCTTGGTAAATGATGAAAAGAGGTTATTTATGTGAAATACATTAACAAGACCCTAGAAAAGTGTGAAAGTGTGTTACAACACTTTACAACACTTAGGTAAGGTACCACTTGAATCCTTTTAGTTCACAAGGGCCCAAGACCAAATGTGAATGTGTTATCCACATTACAACACTAAATCAAGGCAACTTTAAGCCAAAATCCATAAGAAGGACCTAAACAAGTGTGCAAAATGCCAAAGGACCCTTTTTTCAACACTATGTAAGCGGTGTTACTACCACCCCACATATAGCACACAATAGAGCTGGTGGTATGGTGGTACCACTAACCCATAAGGGGTGGACTAAAGGTGCTAGTGATAGTGTGATATTCATACCGCCTTACTACAATAGGGTTTTGGAGATACTTGTGGTTTTGTGGTGGGAATTTGGTGTGTTGAATGTTGTAACCCACTAGCCTGTGATGTGTTGGTGAGACCCCTAGTTGGAGAGCGATGGTTGGTTGATGACTATGGAAAGTTAAATAATGATTACTTGGTAGATGAATCATACATCAGAGAGACTTGATGTTCTCAAAGATAACATGAAGAGAGTCTCTTTGATGGGTCAACACAGTTAATGTTGATTACCTGTAGAAGTTGAAATGATAGCTAGGAACTAAACAGTTGGTTTCCTAGAATTGAAGTGACCATGGATGGATATTGATTATACATTGTGACACTCTGCAATGAGTGAAGGTTTGATTTATTGTTTTATTGACTGATTGATTGATCAAGTGATGTTCTACATTGTATGTTATACAAGAATTATAACGGTGTGAGAGAATAATTGTAATTATAATTTGTGTTGGGGGTTGATTAGGGAAATGTATGTTGCAGTGAATTGATACTTGAAAGTGAAGTGTGTAACTCTATATGTAATCCTATTTACTATAATAAAAAGTGGATTTACTTGGTGTGTGAGTTTTTCTCCCATAAGAGTTTTCCCACGTAAATCTTGTGTCCAATTCTATGTGTTGTCTAATTGATTTACTCTGTTGATTTTATTAATGTGCATCTTAATAATTTGTAACTCAAATTAAGTGAAGTTTTATGCATTTCTCTTCTATGGATTTTTCATTTGGAAGGTGTTTCCACACTGAGATTTCCTTACACCTTTTTCATTCCTTGATCCAAACCCTACTTCTCTTTTAATCTCAGCCCTCCATCAACCAATCAATCCTTGCCCTTGGTTCCTCTCATGAAAATTCTATATAATGAGGCCTTGGCTCTCATTCTTCACATTCACATCCTCCATATCCTTATGTTTCACAAATATCCATTGAATCCATCTCTATGCTTGCATCACATTTCCCAAGTATTGAGAAACCATATCCACAACCAACATTGGAGAAAATCTATAAGACTAGGATGCATCTTGTGCTCAATCCATGAGGAGAAGAGCAATGAATGTATAATTTTATAATAGTGTACAAGTACAAAAATTTGTCACACTTGTTAGAAGGTGTTACTTTTAATTATATCTTATCTTATATTTTGACTTTTAACTCATATGTCCTAGGTAGTTATGATATGTTTTCACATGAAATAAGATTAATACACTTGTCATAATCCTATTTAATCCTATGTCTAACCTTGACTATATAACCATGTAGTCTCATGTATAAACAAATAATTATAATATTGAAAAACTATTGGATTTAATTCTATTACAATACTAAGCATTGCATATTGATCTCTCTTATGCTTTCATGAACAAAAAGAGAAAACCCTATGGGGAGAAATTCCTATCCAAAATGTTGATGGTGTTTTATGCACAAGCAACAACTCGCATTTAATGCAATATTCTATCTTCTTGAAAGGTAATTTTCAACAAGCATTAAAAATCACCCCTAAGGTCTCTCAAGCAAAATGTCATGACAATGGCCAAACAACTCGTATAATATGTGAAAAATGCTGGTAATCACAATCAATCTCCCTACTACAAGCAAATCAGATCTCCACCTCTATCGCATTTTGCAATATTTTGATCTTGAATCCTAGATCTAACCAAAGTAATAAAGAAATAGCAAAGGATGAGGGTGCAAGAGATGTAATGAAATATAAACTATAAACTATTTCTAGGATGAACAATGCAAATGATAAATTCTTGGAATGGACCAATCTCAAATAACCAATTCCTGCTTAACCCAAAATACAATATCACAAGAAAGGTGCAATCTTCTAAGGCATACAAATTTTCAAATCATAGACATTCATCTACAATCGAACTAAGCACAAATAGATATATGGTCCAGATTGACTTCACCAGCCTACTACAATCAGATAGTTACTGGGAGTATAGACCAGAGATTGCTACAAACATTCCAAGCATGAAACCATGAACACTATTCACCAAACTAATCTAGTTCTAAATTTAACATCAAATCTTATGTCTTCAAGCAATTTCAAAAGATGGAACAACATGAACCATGCAAGATAAACTAACACAAAGGAATTCACCAGAGAAACCACAATGCCTTCAATTGTATTAGATCACCAAAATGTAGCAACAATTCCACTGTTCTGTGTTACAGCATTTGCTCCAAAGAACTAACTACTATCTCTACTACAAAATGTTTCAGCTCTTCCTTAATATAACTTGTCTCTATTATCCGTCTAA
>VDFB02131920.1:0-20112 GCA_007258455.2 Sequoia sempervirens | reverse complement strand
TTCATTTTCATCAACAAAACAGTTTTCATTTTCATTTTCATCAAAAAACGGTTTTGGTTTTCATTTTCAACAAAAGGATCATTCTCATTTTCATTTTCAACAGAAGATTTTTCATTTCATCTCTCTGAATATTATCAAAATTTCAACATCGTTAAGTCCAACATCTTGTAAAACTTCTACATACGAATTTTCCATTTCACTAAAATGTGGATTTGAAGATGTACCTAGATTTGTGCCTATTGAAACATTCTCCATAGCATTGAAAGAGGGATTTGAAGACATACTAGGACTTGTTTGTATAATCATATTATTTTCCAAATTGACTTCTTGCAAATTAGCTTCATCTACAACCATGGTCTCCTCAATGTTTTCATCTTCAATAGTTGTGGAATTGGATGCTCCACCATCATTCATTGATTTAATTCTCATTCTTCTTTCTCTTTGCTTCAATTTCTTTAGGAGTCAATGCATTCCTATCTTTCCTCTTATTACGAGCTAGTGAACCCATGATTATAGAATTCTCAAGCACAAATGAATGTCACTAGTGAAATTCTTCAAAACATTCAATCCAAATTGCAAGTTGAAGACCTGTAAGGACAAAATTCTTCCTCTTGTGTTCCTCAAAACAAGTAGAAAACTAGCACAATTCCACTTAAAAAACTATTTACTTGATGCCTCCTTTCAAAAATTCAATCCATATTGCAAGTTGAAGACCTATAAAAACAAAAGTCTTCCTCTTTTGTTCCTCCAAACGAGTAGAAAACTAACACAATTCCACTTCAGAAATCGTTTACATGATGCCCCCTTTGAAAAATTCAATCCAAAATGCAAGTTGAACACCTATAAAGACAAAAGTTGATAGAAAATTGTCCAATATGTCATAGTTGGCCGTACATGTGAAGTTGCAGACTTCACAGTAAAACGTTGCCAGTAAATTTTTAAAAATGGTAAAAAAGAAACAAGATCTCGTTTATTAAAAATGGGATCTCATTTCATAATCGAGATCCCATTTCCTAATATTTAATGTGGGGACCGTTGACATGGAAACGAGATCCCGCTTATAAAATGGGATCTTGTTTCTATGTCAATGGGATCCCATTTATAAAACAGGATCCCATTTCTATGTCAACGGTCACCACATTTAATATTAGCAAACGGGATCCCGTTTCTAAAAATTTAAAATTCTCCTTGCTTTGTGGTTAGTTTTTTGGCTTGTATTCTGGTTCGAGAAAAGCATTGGGAATTTGAACCTAACCCTTCAACCTGGTTTGACTTGCAAGTTGAAGGTCCTAACAATGTCAAAGAAAAAGTGAGTTTGGACATATGGCTAACGACTTTTTTTGTAGAATTTTTCAACAAAATTAAAACCCTTTATAGATGAGACAACTTGCAAATTCCAAATATGTAATTTTTTTTACAATTGGATTATTTTTTCTATTTTTAATTAATTTCTGATGAAACTAGTCCATAAACTTTAAATATCAAGGTTTTTTACTATTTTAATAATTTTTTATCAACATAACATTTTCACGAACGAATTGCACGAGAACGTACTTCAAACAATTCTTTTCAAATTTTTTAAAAATAAAAAAATGATAAGTTTAGGTCATCTTATGCATGACGTACACGATGATTTTTCAAAACGACAAATATGGCTAATAAAAATTTAACAAAAATAAATAAATAAAAAATTACAAAATATATCAAAAATGTGCTTCAGTGAGTTACAAATATTTTCAAAAAAAGGATTTAGAAAAATACGATAATTTAGGCCAAAATATGGATGGCGTACACATGCATGGTATGGTAAAAAAAAGTGACTTTTAAACAATGGTTTTTAGAAACGCCTATTGAAACTCAATTTGTACCATCTGGGTATTGAAATACATTACATATTTGGAAATTAGACTCTGAGTACTACATTTTATGATTAGTGACTTTTTTAAAGAATTCATCTCTAAGTGCTTCAAATTTTAAGGTCAAATGTGTCAAATTCTGAAAATCAGGGAAAACACTTCCACTTTTTGGCCAAAAAGTGGACTCAAATTTTTGCCAACACCCCTATCATATGTCATAGATTCCAAAGTCGGATTCCTATGTCCATTTGGGATGATTATGTGTCATCCATTCACCTCCAACGGGGATTCCACTCAGCCAATGGGTCCCAATTTATGACATGACACCATAGGAAATTAAATAATATAAATAAATACAATAATACATTAAAATTAATAAATATTAGGACTCTAAGGTTGAGACACCTTAATCCCAACATGTCTCACATCTCTAATTGTTTAATGGCTATGAACCATGGTGGCAAGCAAAAGAAGCAATTGAGGAAAAATATTATGGATTTGAATGCATTAATATCTTCATATTTGATTTCCAAATTTTCCCATTGATGCATGTATTGTTGTCCACAATCATGCTTTCTCATCGACATTGATCACTATCCGACTTGTACAGATAAATGCATTAGGCTCCTAATGTGTATTCATCAATTCACGATGTCCTTCGAGTAAAATACCTATGAAATTATGACAGTTTCTAGAACTTTTGCATTTTGATGAAATTACTAGCTTGGCAGATATATTATCAAGCTTTAATTAATGTAATTCCCTAGTCATCACAATTATCTATAGTAACTAGGATGCTCTATTATTGAGATACTAGTTTTATTTATTTCAAGTGGAACTCACTCTCCAACATTTTTTTGATAAATCAAATATAAATGATCATTTAACTATTTAATGGGTAGACATTTGATTTCAAATCTATATTGTCTTTCTATTAAAATAAACAAATTTTTAACATACAAATCAATGGATTAAGTTGTGATAGCTAGAACTCATATTATACATGTGCTGATTTTTTATGAGACTTTGTGATTTTTTTATGACTTATTTTATTTGTACTCATATAATTTTGCTCATAATTTATGAGGAAGTTAAGACTATGTTAATAGATCTTTAATTTGCTTACTTATATCAATGAAAATAAGTGAGATTTAAATGAATTAGGTATTATGTTGCTAGGGAAGTGCAATGTATGGAGTGCTTAAATTTGATGATTGTATGGTTGTTGTATGTAGGCATCTTTCTCAAAAAATATAATCAAATCCTGAAAACTATTGTATTACATCGAAGAGATTTTTGACATATTATCAAAACTTATATAAGATAATGATGATATATGCATTTGGTTTTTATATAATTTTGTGTTTATTAAAATGCCTCAATATTTAAGGGCACTTTGAATGGATAGTTGTCATACAAAAATTATGATGATATATATTTGATATAATATACATAAATTTATTATTAGATGACCATAGGCTTTCTTTAAGTGGACTTGCCACTCTACATTTCATTGGAAAACTTGTCTAATGCTTGAAAATAGGTTTATCTTGTTGTCCAATAGTCTTGATGTCATTGGGAAAGTTGTCACACTATTAATAGAGGTAGAAGATATTTTAAAAAGTTGGTTTCTAAAGTGAACATTGATTTATATAGAAATTACCAATACCATGCAGTTGAAACAATCTTTGTGTCACTCTTTGAAACAAAGTCTAACTCACAACCACTTAGGTATAATCTCTTAAGGGTGAAAGCCTCAAAAAAACCTTGTCTCGCATCTCTAATTTTTTAATGGATATGAACCAGGGTGGCAAGTAAAAGAGGCGATTGAGAAAAAATATTATGGATTTGAATGCATTAATATCTTCATATTTGATTTCCAAACTTTCCCATTAATGCTTGCATTGTTGTCCACAACCATGCTTTCTTGTCGACCTTGATGTGCTATCCAACTTGTAGATAAATACATCAGGCTCTTAACGTGTATTTATCAATTATCCATCAATGTCCTTCGGGTAAAATACTTATGAAATTATGACAGTTTCTAGAACTTTTACATTTTGATGAAATTACTAGCTTGACAGATATATTATCGAACTCTAATTGGTGTAATTCCTCAATCATCACAATTGTCTTTAGCAACTAGTGTGTTTCTGTTGTTAGAGAGATTCACCACATCCAAGATGGTAATATTTGAAGGTATGGAGAAAAATAAGATACAATGAATGTCATGTTTAATATATATTGTATATTGTGTTTTCTTCATGAATGTTATGTTTAATATCATTTCATCTAGTATTTTTGTTCAATGAGATAAAAACTACTTCAAACATATGGGGGATTTATTCATATTGATAATATTAGCATTGGTCATAGACAAGCTTGATCTTCAACTTGGATGCCATAATAAGTGTGATTAGTATTTGATATATAAAATCTTTGCTTATAGAAAAATATTCAGTAAATGGGTTCTTTAAGGAACCTTTTGTTTGTTGTTCAAACTTGAAAATTGACACACCGAACAAAATTTGAAACCAAATAATTAAAAATTCTATTCAAAAATCTAGCAGTTGAAACATTGGTTAAGTCAAAGTTGTCTATAAACAACTTAGCTCTCATCTTTTTATCCCTCTCCCTAACTAAATATTTTTTTTCTGAGAGCATATATTTTATACATAACAAAAGTGGTATCTTTGGAATAAAAAAAAATATTTGATCTTCCCTTTATTGTTGTTGAAGGTGATTTATGCTTTAGTCAAAACATTTATACTTTTATATTGTTAATAACTAATTTAATAATGTTAAGATACATTTAAGTTTTACCTTTACTTTCCTCTACATTTATAGAAGGGAACTTCCCTCTACCATAGACAATGGGCCACCGTGGGTAAAACGAGAAGCTCAAAAACTTGATGCTTGGCCTTCTACCAAGCGGGCAGCATTGGACCCCCCATGTGAGGAATGGAAGGAGGATCCAATGATGCTACAATGGGGTAGGAGGTGGAAGAGGATGAAAATTTAGATGAAGAGGAAGAGGGTCCATGCTCGCAAGCAGTTTTCTTGTTCCCCTTTTGATGGGAGGAGGAGGTAGCCTACTACTGTGCTATCATGGAACCCTTAATGGAGATAGAATAATGGGAGGTAGGAAAAGTCACTTTCAGCTGCACTATGCCCCTATTCTTATACCTAACATAGTTGTGATAATAAAAATAGATCCTTAGTGGAAGAAGTTTGATCAGGGTAGGCCAAATGTGATCAAGTGAATAGCCCCCATGTGACACCATCGTTCTGTAACCAGTGTCATAGACTACATGCACAGACCCCTCATGAGAGAACTTTAAACATTTATGAATGATCAAAGCCACCCCATTCATGGAAACTAGCCATGGAATGCCTAGATTTACTCTAAATAGGTCAGACTGTGGGATGATATCAAAAGTGGCATCAATAGTCCTAGGTCCCACCAAGACTAAGAGAGAGATGGAACCGATGGGAGGGACAAAAAATCCATCATGCATATGTATGGTACTCTTTGACTCATCATACCCATCCTTGTGTAAGAATTTTATCAATAAGGTATCCTATATTACGACATTCATTTGACATGTGGGATCAACCAAAACACCAGTCATGATGTTCCCATTGAGATGTGCAGGAATGTATAGAGGAGAAGTTTCTTTATTAATGGGTAGATCTTGCAATGTAAAAATTATATCAGATGAACTAGTTGCAGGTTAAGCATTAGGGAGATGCATAAAAGAGACCATACTTTCATAACACAATAGAAATTTCTCAGGACATTCCAAAGGTTCAGGAATCAGACAGTGACCTACCTAAATTTTTCTCCCAATGTGTAGAGATCCTTCTAACTACACTGCTAGGGCTCATAGATTGGGTTACAAGGCTACAAGCCTTGCAATGCACAAACCTTGAACACACCTAGGATACGAGAGAAGGTTCCTTCAACACCACGAAATGGAATTATGATAGTTCACGTCGGGTTCACCAAAATATAGAGGAGAGGGACCAATTTCTTAGGGACTCCAGGTCACGGGAGAGTCTTAAACAATAGGATACCCTGATCTACATCAAGCTATGCTAGGTGATTGGAAAGGTTTGAGGTGTTTAAGGTAGAGAAGCAAGAGCACTCTTAGTACTACTACTCTTCTACTAACCCGAGTGTTTCAATAGGTCAAATGAGTTGGTTCCTAGAGTTCAATCTATGACTCAAATGGCTCACTATCTAAGCATGACAACGCAGAACATGGACTCCAATGCAATGCACTAGCATCTATACAGACAGGGAGTGTGGGGAGAAAATGAAAACACCATGGAAGAAGCTAACAGATTGACTAAGAGGTTTGTGTTGGGACAAAATGTAAAAAATGTATAGAAACATAGTATAACATGAAGAATAATTTAACTAGACTACTTCAAATTGATAAAGGGGTGAGAAAGTAATACCAAACCATGTGCAATCTAATTCTTCGAATAGCTCCAACCAAAAAGTACCTACACACACAAGAACGAGAAAATGTTGGGGTTGTATTAAGAGGATTGCCACAGTCAGTCCCCTGTTTTGGTGTTTCCACCTCCATGGATAACCAGATAACAATGATTGTATAGAAATATGACAAAGAGAGTATAGAAATGAAAATACCAAGCAATACTCTAACAATAATATGCTACAATACAAATACAATAATGCAAAGGTGGACGAAAATGGTGGATATCACCTTCTCAACCACGTGCTCTCAATGAAAATGGAGGAAGATGCAAGCTTGCAAGGTCTCCAAAACCAATTTTGCTACAACAATGAAGAGGAGGAGCCAACAAAAAAACTACTCGCAGCTTCAATGGAGGTAGTGCTTGAAGGTAGGATTGAGAAGATTGGAGAGGCAGTAAGAAGTTGTTCAAGAGTGTGTAGAAGTGTGAATGAATGGAAGAATAGGAAATTTGAAGGGAATAATGGAGGAAAAATTCTTGTTTGAGGTTGGTCAAAAGAGTAGAAAACATTACACTTTGCATCCAATGGAGGAGTGTAATGCCTCTATGGATTCCAGAGGCAAGAATCCTGTCAGGATGGAAGTGTGTCGCACATACGTCCATGCACCATGCTAGCATCCCCAATAGAAATTCCCCCATTGACACAAAAATTAGTTGCCAAGTGGATAGGGAAAGGTGGTAGGTGAAGGGATTGCATCATTGAATTTAATTCTCTAAGGTAGGGGGTAATGTCAATGTGTAATTTTCCTAGAGGTGCAAATTCATGCCATTACAACTATTTATTATATATAGTATACTCTCTCTCTCTCAACTCTCTCCCCCTCTATCCCTCCCTCTCTCTCTCTCTATCTCTCTCTCTCAAGATGCTCACTTCCTCCTTCCCAACCCGTCTCCCTCTCTCAGGTCTCTCCCTCCCACCCTAACTAGATAACTCTCTCTGTCTCTCTCTCTCTCTCTCTCTCTCTCTCTCTCTCTCTCCCTCTCTCTAGGTCTCTCTCTTTCTCAAGTGTCTCCCTCCACCCTAACTAGATAACTCTCTCCCCTTTCAACTCTCTCTCTCAAGGCTCTCCCTCCTCTATACCTCCACCCTACCTACAACTCTCTCTCCCTCCAACTCCCTCTCTCCTCCTCCTCTCCCTTCCTCCTATCCCTCCCACCCTCTCTCTCTCTGGTGTCTCCCTCCCACCCTAACTAGATCACTCCCTCTCTCCCTCTGAGGTCTCTCTTTCTTAGGTCTACCCCACTCCCTCTCTCTCTCTCAAGTCTCTCCCTCCCTCTATCCCTCCAAACCCCTATCTCTCTCAAGTCTCTCCCTCCCTTTATCCCTCCCACCCCCTCTCTCTCATGTCTATCCCTCCATCTATCCCTCCCACAATCTCTCCCTCTTGGGTCTCTCACTCCCTCTATCCCTCCCACACTACCTAGACAACTTTCTCTCAGTCCCTCTCTCTTAGGTTTATCCCTCCCTATATCCCTCCCAAACCCCTCTCTCTCAGGTCTCTCTCTCGCGCCCTAGCCTAGATAACTTTCTCTCCCTCCCTCTCAGGCCTCTTCCTCCCTAGATTACTCTCTCACTCCCCCTCTCTCTATCTCACTATATATATATGCGTATATATTATAATGTAGTATATAATATATATTATATATAATATATATAGTATATAATATATAATAATATATAATATATAATACATAATATATAATATATAATATATAATATATAATACATAAAATATAATATATAATATATAATACATAATATATAATACATAATATATATATTATATATTTTTTTAGACTGCAAAAATTAGGTAGCCCCCCTATAAACTGTAGTGTGCCTTGTAAACTTTTTTCACATGATCGATGGTGTTGGTATGAAACGCCCTTTGGTACCATGGGGACGGAGGGGGGACTAGACCTCATGACCTCTTGCCTACAACATGATGCTTTAGCCAATCAAGCTAGGCCTCCACCCCATATATGATATATAATATATAATATATAATATATTAGTATATAGTATATATTAATATATTATATAATATATTAGTATATAGTATATATTAATATATTATATATATTATGTATAATTAATAATAATATAAACTATTTAAATAATTTATGTAACAAATATTCATTTTTTTGAAAAAATCAATCGGCTCGAGATTGCCTTCGAATTTGGATTGGGGTGTCATACTTGGAAAGTCAACTAAAAAAATGTGTTTACAAAATTTCCTTAGCTTTCCAAAGTTCACCCTTGTGGCTGACAACTTTTTTATCTGAATTTGATGAAATGAAAAAGAGTTTATTGAAAAAATTATCAACTTTCCACCAATATAAGATATGGCTTATTTTGAATTTAATAAATAATTATGATTGATTTTCTACATATATTACGTCTAAAGTCCTTATTGTTAGGCTAATGGAAAAACTTTTATAATTTTCAAACTATTACACATTTTTTGAATCTAAAAGATGTGTCATATTCTATGCTTCTCATATTATAGGATAATTTTTTTTTTAATTTCATAAATTTTTGACCAAGTTATGGTGGTCAAACAAACACGTTTTAATAATTTTGAAGTGTTCTAATAAAAAATCATAACTAATTATTTACTTGCAAAAATATTACCAAAAAAATGTGGCACATTCAGGCATGTGGTCTCTACTTATATTGAAAGTTTTAGGAAAAAAATATTATTCTTTTTCCTGTACTTAGGTTGGTTAGACATACACCTTTTTATATTTTTCCTGAAAATTTAGTACTATTGCATTGAATTTTAATTTTTCACAAAATAGATTTAACTTTTTTTTTCCAAAAAAGGACTAGTATCCTAGAAACTACATTCAATTTTCTACACATTTTTTTCTTACATATTTTTCAAATTATGTTAATAACCTATTCAAATTTGTATGTCAAGTTGCCTAACTCTATTTTTCTAAATTTTCATTGCCACTTAGGGGCCTAGTTTGGACCCCATGATCCTACACTAACCCAACAGAAGGGATAGTCACATGCTCATACATTGGTCTAGCGACTGCTCATCTCATTGGTCATTGTGCATCAATGCGTGCCCCCACTTTATCCTATACGAAGCCCCCGCCTCTACCCTGTAAATCCCACATGTTGAAATAGTTTGGGATTTTATTAAGGAAAAACTCACAATAGAGTTTCCTCAAAAAATATTGCAACACTTCATTGTTGTTGCAGGAGGATGGTCAAAAACCATCCACCACCTCCTCTAAAAATTGTTCTCTATCCCTTGGTGGTTGCACCAATGGATAGGGAACCTCTTGTTTGAAGGATGTAAAGGTTGATTCATTCTAGGGTTAGTGAATAGTGCACACAAGTCAAATTTTGTAATTTTTCATCTTTAACTTGTTTATAGGATAATTTATCTGTATAGAACTCTCTAATCTCTCATCTCTTCTCTAACCAACTACTTATTGCTTACTAATTGAATCTGCATGTATCAATTCAATTGATTGAGCAAGTGTGGTTCTATGTGAGGTTGAGCTTGTAAGATCTTTCAACCTTGCATTTAACTCCTCAATTTTTTTTTTTAATTTTCAATTTTTCCCAATTATATTTTCTTAAGTCTTGGAGCATGTTGAGGAATTAGTGGAGGTGCTTTATGTGGTTGTTCTTTAGCAATAATTTTGGCATGAGGTGAATCAGGATTTTGAGGAGGAATTTGAGGAGGGATTAGAGGTGCATTATCATTTCCTAAAAAATTAAATAAATTTACATCAAAAAACATATTAAATCTACCTATTTGATGTCAAATTCGCACAAAAAACATAAATCACTTACTTCTTTGACCTCCCTAATGTCATGGTGATATTTTCATTAAGATTTAATAGTGAATAATTCAAGTGGTTTTGACCTTCCAAAAGTGTGAGCACATTATGTAGGGGTTTCAAGTCGCAGAGGCGAATAGCTATTGCAAAAAAAATAGAATGATCTTTTGGTTTTTTATTTAAATAAGATATAACACACACATTATAACACATTATAAGTCTTCGTGCACTTTCCATCCTACCTAGTGAGAGATTTATCTTCCTCAAGAGTGTCCTTTGAAGGTTATTGAGCACAAAATGGAGAGATAGACAACTCTGACCAAGGAACATGCTAGAGTATATCCACCCAAGAGCACCACACCCATAATAAGAGACAAAATGTGGCCTTGAATGTTGAGACTAATCATGGGAGCCATTATTTTTATTTCTGAACACTTGAGAGCCACAAGACTTAAAATCATAGTATTTTTTGGTAGATTGGTTGCAACCTCACCAATATCCACTAGGAGGAGAAGAGGATGGAATTAGGGCTCTAGAAATAGTGTATGGGGCATTACCCCAATGATCTAAAAGTTCCTACAAATGTGCCACTTCAAGTATAAATTTTCTAGCTTGCACTTGAATTTACATAAGCAAATTATAGCAAATCATAGCTTTAGTATACAAAGAGAAATGATCATTAGTTGAAGATCTTAAAAAAGAATTTAATTTCTATCTTTCCAAATCTTGAAGATAATTTCCATTGTGAAACCATGTCACATCTAAGTATTTAATTGAAAGGAATACAAGGTCAATTCCCTAACAAGACCATATGGTATGAAGAATTAGCAAAAGCTTAAAATGCCTAAAGAAATCATGAATCCAATTTCAAGCTTCTTAAGCTTTGGTGCAAAACCAAAAAATATACTTGAGAGTCTCTAATTATCCACAAAATTGACAATGAGGATTAGGAACTCTCAAATTTGTATTATTTGAGAACCAAGTGAAAAACCTTGATAAAGAGTGCACTAGGAAAAATGAGCCAGTTTAAGTTGACCATTAGCTTAGAATTGACAATACCAAATGCCAAGAGGAGATTGAAGTTGCAAACAATGGTTCAGTTGAACAACCATACAAAGATGAGAAGAAAGCCACAAATATTCTTTGCAAGACTAATAATTATGAAATGGTGAATCAAAATACCATTTCAAATCCTTCCACCAAGGCCTAAAATATTTAATCTCAATCTTTTATATCATCTAGGGAGGAGTACCATCAATAACAATCTAAAAATTCTCCTACTCTTTATTAAACAACCTAAATTTCCTTTTAATTTCTAGCTAAGAAAAAACAAATTGATAGTTTTTTTAATGAGATTTGACAATATTCTAATGTCTGATTTGAAGAATTTCAGGGTATGGATCCATGGTGCTTTGGTCAAAGGTGGTCCTAATAAGATAAAATAGGAAAGCACCAAATAGACCATTGGTTGATTAAAAGGAAATTATAAAATACATTTCCTAAATAGATAATTGAAGGCTTAATAGCCTTTGATGCTTTCCAAATACTTATAATGACAAAAATTTCTTGAATTTGAATTCCTTCTCTAAGATAGTCACCTAAAAGTTTGATGTCCCCTTAAATGAATTCATGTGAAATTAGAGACCCATTCCTTTCTCTTTTAATAAGTCAAATTGATTGATTTCCCACAATTTTTGTGATCTTCTTAAGTGTTAAGTGTTTTGTTCGAGCTAATATGCCTAACTCCTTTTGTAAGGGTTTCAAACTTCTTCTAATAGGTATGCCTCTCATTGACTTCTCAACTCTTGACTCATGGCACCCATCATGCAACACTCCTAACCCCTAACTCTAACATTCTTTTCCATTTTCTCAATTCTCCTCACCTACCCCTTTGCACAACCTTGAGACACCATTAATGTTTTTTTTGTTTTTGTGACTTCTTTAAAAGTGATCTTTCTTACCTATACAAACATTACTAATATTTTACTTGGTGGATTGATGGGTACTTGCTATGTGAGCATTGGAATACAATACCATTTCATTGATTATGATGGTTGCAGCCCTATGATCCCCAAGCCATCGCATATCACAACTATTAATGTGTGTACGAACCCTTTTGATCATAAATCTAGTGTTCCATCAAAGTTTATTAGTGTTCTATCAAATTTTATTAGTGTTCTTGAGAATTTTTAATGAAGATCTATTACCAAAAACCATAATATCTACTACTCATAACATGTTTTGTTCAGAGTGCTAGATCCAAATATAGAAACCCTTCTAGCTATAGTGAACCTAAGGATGGAAACATTTTTCGTTCATAGTTTGAGGATATAACCCTATGCAATTTTACTTGGAGATAAAAACATAAATCCATTGCTATAGATTTCCTTTGTGTTGTATCTAGCGCATTGGTAGGTTGTTGTTAGTGAATTGTTGGGTACAATTTCAAATAATTTCTATTCTTTTGAGGTCATTGTACCTATTATTTTGATGGCCATTTTGTTTGTTCTTGTATGGAATCATCAAATTGTAACATTTACACTAACACTATTATTGATGTTGAGAGATTTATCAATCCTTCTCTTTTTCTTTTCTTTTTTCTAAGTACTTGTAATCTATGAACTTGTGATTTATCATAATCTATTGATAAATGGAAGCAATATTTATAAACTAAAAGTAAATCCTTAAGGATAAAATTTACTATTTTAATGTATTTTTTTAAGGTTTGTTGAATCAATTAAAAATATAAAAAATCCTATATGATATTCCCTCATAATAATCATTAGGACCTTATTATTGTCTCCTAATAGTGCACCCTTGCTGAGTAAACTCAGCCTACTGGTGAAACATTGGAAAGCTTCCCTGATTATGGGCTCAAAATTTGGAAGCTAACCTCTAGAGTAAGCTGGCTCTTATGGTACTCACCTAAAACTAACCTCTTGTTGGGAAAAGGGTAAGAAAGATACATGAAAATGAACCTACTTTCTAAGGTAATGCACTAAATGGTTATCTTCAAACTTGCACATCTGCTTGTACACACAGTTATTGATCAACAACTAAGCTTGACATGCACAACTCAAGACATAATTTTGCATCCATATTTCATAAGGGGGCTACAATGCTTACAATCCTAGAAGGAAAAAATACTTTTCACAACTCAAATCACTTGCATTTCAACATAACTTACAACCTGCAAACATACATATACTTTCTGCACAAAGGTGCTACTAATGAGACACAAAGACAAAGAATGAGATAACTTCACAAGTAATTGCATCAATCACTCAAATGCACACAATAGAACAAAAAAATTAAGAAGGAAAAATTGCTTATCTTCATTAATCTCCAAGGTGTAAAATGCTATACATGTCTGTCAAAAATGAGTTACAAATACTTTCTTTTGCTGAAAAGGACCTCCAAAGTCACAATGTAGCAAAAAGATGATAAGAACTAACTTCAAAAATTATGTTTGAAGTTACTTATTCTTTTCCAAAGAAGTTGCACAAAGATAGGAACTAGAAACTTCCTCGGTCATGTAACCAAAAATCCTAAAATCTAGCCCCTAAACCCACTCCAAAAAGGCTCAAAGGTGAAGAAAAGGTCAAGCCTTGACCTCACCTGTCATAAAGGTGTCAAAAACTGCCCCTAGATGCTCTCATTTCCCTCCAAAACCAAGTCAAAAAAACCCCTATATTCTTGGCACTTGTCTATCAACTTCCTCTAACCTCCCCTATATGCTTGGCACAACTCATCAATCAACCTTCAACTATTTCCTTTGACCATATCTTGAAAGAAAACACATCTTTATCTTGCATTATACACAAAATTAAATAGAGTGATTTATAATTAAATCACTTTAATCAATGTTTTACTATCTCAAATTGGTTTCACATTTAAACGCAATGCAAAAATAAGGCATTACTCAGCCTTGACTTGGGAAACAATGCAGAATACAAGGTCATTAAGGGGACTAGTCACTTGGAATACATATAATGAAAAGGCATTAACATGAAGGAAATATTTTAAAACAAAGGAAAAAATTCCATTTTGTTTTGTTAGCCAAAATTAGGGTAAAAAGAAACCCTAAAGAGAACCTACAGCCACACATTGCTTTTCATTTCATTTTGCATATTTTGGAACTTTGTTCCAATCTTTGAGGGTGCCACCATGAGTTTCACTTGGGACATTCATGGTGTTTCTGAAACTTTCCATGGTGGAATTCGTGCGTGGCATGGCTTTATCTTCATTTTTTGTGTATTCTCCTTTACATCATTCACAACTTCTGTAAAAATGATTCTTTTTTTTATGATTTTGCATCCTTACCTTATTTCACAAAGCCTTTGTAAGATACCATAAGTTTCACTAGGTTTAAGAAAGGTTCGATGATATTGTATACACTACATCCCACAACACTTCTTGACTGGATAAGGCTACAAAACATACACTAAACTATTTTATTAGTCTTCAATACAGTGTCATCTCTTTGGAACATTCTTCTCTTAGGTCATTGTATTCACTAACTCCCATAACCCAACATGCAGACCTGTTGCTCTTTGGCCTTTTAGTGATCTCTGCACACTGATATATGAGAGAATGTTCTACTATCCTTTTCCATTGTCAAATGAATCTTTGCTAGTAAATCATTGTCCTCACAATCTTACAACTCTCACATCTTTCTTCTTCTCAAGCAAGCCTTCCTCATGATGGATTTCCATTGTATCTTCTTAGCAAACTTTTGCTACCCTACTTTATCCATTTAATAGCATTATCTGTTACCCTTGCTTGTTAAGTTTACTCTTTCTATTGGAGTATTTTCTTTCTTTATGTCTCTGCAGTTCAGGGTTTCTATTGAGGTGGAGGCCACTCCTTTTGAGGTGGAAACCTCTTCTATAGAGGTGAAGAGGGGCTTTGTGGGTGCAGGTGGTGGTTCATACTTTCTCAGCAAGCTTTCTCCATTGCATCTTCTATTGAGGTGGAGGCCATTCCTTTTGAGGTGGAGTTTGGGTTTGATGGTGATTCCTTGATGTTGTGGTTAGGGTTTTCTTGACAAATTCTCCTATAAAGGTGGAGGGGCTAGTGGAATGAATGGATTTCTCTGCCCCATCTGTATTTTGTGTGTTTATGGCTCAGTTGTTGGTTCTAAAAGCGTTCGGAGTTGGAAGAGGGGGGATTTTTGTACCTCCAGTACTACCACTGATTATGGCTCTCAAAGTGATAGGTTTGCCACAGTGTTTGGATTTGAATTTGGTTCTCTAAGAGTTAAGACTACTGTGAGATGGTTGTCTCTATAAGGAAATTTAGGAGTGCATCTAGTGAAAACTCCATGCAGTAGTGCCTTCGGTAACTTTCATTTTCAATTAGGTTGCCTCAAAGACACGAACAACTATGTCCAAATGCAAAACAGACATAGTTCATTTCCTACATTGATCCATTTGAGAGAAACATATGTAAATTCAATAGCAAGCATTAACAGATTCTACTACATGAACCAATAGGCATGAAAGATGAAACAAGAAACCAGAACACAAAGATTTACGTGGGGAAAATCCTTTCAGATAAAAAACCCCACACTCCAAAGATCGAGCCATTGTATTATTTAGCAACAAGAAGTTACAATACAGTTTCAGGCTCTTAGCCTTTCAGAGATTACATCTTGTTCATTCTGGATACAACTAGTAACAAACTATTCCTGAGAGATCAACCAAAGCAATCAGGATCACGAGAGATTCCAACAGCTTGACTATGCCTCTCAATCCTCTGCTTTGATCTCATGGCTTCGGTCTTTCGGCCAGCCACTTGGTCCTTACTCTAAAGTTCTCTCTCTCTGGCTCTTGGCTCTTCAGCTTCCTTCTCTATTACTCAATCCAGAACGTCCAATGCATACATATATGCATTCGTTCTCAACAGTCAGAAAAGAAAATCATCGACTCAGCATCATCATTGTAATGAAGATGTTTCCACTCTGGTGTAGATTTTTCCTTCCACACAGAAATAGTTGCAAACGGTTCACGTTCTACCTTCTTGGGTTGGTCCACATCGCACCACGTCGGATAGTCTTCACTTGGTCAACAGTGATCAACTTGTGTCGCATTTTAGTGAGACACTAATAGTGTCTCCCCAATGCCACAAGTCCTAACTATCGATATCACCAAGACTTCACTATCTGCAAGAGGTTACATCGAGTCTAGAGAGCTATTGCTAAGACTTCACCATGTCGCCAAGACCTCACACCGAAGATCACGAGGTATTCCGAAGAGTTCATCAGTCGGCAAGACTATCACTCTTCGCCCAGACATTACATTGAAGTCTTCAAGACACATCGATCTCAACATTCTCATCGGTGAGACTATCGCTATCGCTAGGAGATCACATCGAGTCTTCAAGTCATACCGAAACCCATTGTATTCCTATCGGCATCCATCTATCAGCAAGACTATCATCTTTCGCCAAGATGTCACAACGAGCTTCATGTTATATCGATCTCTGAACAATCGCCAAGAGTCATTCCAACATCCAAGAAGCATCGGCCAGACCATTGCTAATCGGCGAGAGGTCATACCGAAGTCAAAGAGTCATACCAACAACAAGATTCCCATCGGCAAGACAAACACCCTTCGCCAAGACATCATCTCGCAAGTTCCAAGTCACCCTGAGTCTATCTTGTCGGCCATACTTACCACTTTCACCAAGACTTAATACCGAAGCCTTTAAGTCACATTGATGTGTTCCACTGTCGGTGAGAGAATCAACCTTCGGCAAGACTTCAACTGAGGGTTCCATGTTATCCCGAAACAACTGTTCGCCAAGAGTCACATCGAAGACATCTGATAATCGGCAAGACATTTGTCTTTTTCCGAGACTTCATATCGATCACCTTATGTTACACCGATGACCCCTAACACTGTCACCGAGACATCTCCCGGTCGCCAAGAGATCATGCCGATAGGAACAAGTCATACCGATTTCTTCATCGGCTAGACAGACTAAAGGTCATGTCGATATCGGCAAGACTTCCTATCGCCGTCGAGACTTCTCACCGAGACCCTTGAGTTACAGGCGACCACAGGTGTATATCTATCGGCAAAGACTTCCCTTGTCCCGTTATGGGAACATCTGGTATCAAAATCACGATAGCGCTTGTCGCCCGAGAGTCACACCCGATATCGATAGCCACCAAAGCGTAGGCCGAGTCTCCACTCAATGAGAAGGTTATGAAGGCCACAAGTCAATGACATCAGTGGAAGCAAGATAGAAGCATTATCTTGGCGACGCCAAGAAAAACACAAGGTTACAACTTCTAGTCGGCGGAACAACTTGAATGTCATAGCAACCATGCTTTCAGGAGGTTTTTGCTTTGTGAGATTAGGGCATATTCAACAATCTCCCACTTGACGAAAATCACAAAGGCACCTCCAAAGCAACCAGGAACTAAGAACACACTAGCTCCACCAATTCAAACCCTGCAATACTTAAGACACCCAATCAACATGATTCCATAGATAATAGTCCATTAGACAATCTGCAACAAAGACCAGGCAACCAACTGCAACTCACTGTCCAACAAAACAACTGATCACAACCCTCCAGGAAACCACATAGATCTCAACATGCTCTCATGCTCTATCAATAATTCTGCTCCAACATCCAAAATGTCCACCATTCAAGCAACAATCATGTCATCTTCCACATGTGGAAGAAAGATCCATCGCCAAGGTGCATAAGCACCATTCCAATCGAACACAAGCAAAAAAGATCCCAGTGATATCTTCAACAAGATACTGCTACCACTTCACTGTGCTCAATCGCTATACATAATCAATATCAGCTTCAAAGCTTCAATCAGAACACAACAGTGAAGTCATTATCCAGAAACAAAAAACTAAACATTAGTTAGAACAACAATCAGACTGACTGCTTCCATCCAACTAATAACCCACATGACTGAAAATAGCACCCACAACTCGTGCTATACTATCCAATCTCACATACCTCACAGGTATCACCATTAGTAAAATTTTGCCAATCCATTAACAACAAATACAAGTTCTAGTGTCAACCAGTCGAAGAAGACAAGACACATACAAGAACTCCCACTGCCTGAGAAATTCAGATCTAAAAGATTAGAAGGTATCACAAGCCTACCAATACCAGCACAAAGAAAATGTAACCTTGTAGTACCAAAGAAAAATCCACAATGATATGCACAACCTACAACAACCTGCCACAAGAAACATTTTTCTCACCACAAACCTTCACGGCCATAGAGAGAAACACCGCATTAATATCTTTAGAACATCCTCCTACATACACTTGTAATAAATTGTGTCAAGAATGATCTTCTTCACATCCCAAAAGAAAGCCCAATAAACATCCACTGCTCAATCACCAAGATCAAAACCAACTTCTAATATCATGTAATCAATATGGATGTAAACCTCTCAAAGAAGATCAAGCTAAAATATTTCCCATTTTAGGAAATCATCCGATACATCATCTCCTACCAATACTCATTAGTAAATGACATAACACAAAGGCTCAAGGAGATACAACAAACTGTACAACTTCCACTATGAATCCTCCATAACCAAATGTTAAACAATAATTCAAGATCCATATCATGAAAGTGAACTTAATAAAACACATATGAAAAATATAATGGGCCAAATACCTTTCAGATCAACTGCCGAGTAGACCAAGACTAATCCAAGAGCAATCTCCTCATAGGTCTCTTATTGAACTCACATTCAACCAAGGTGTAGGCTTCTTGGACTTTCTGCTAATAAACCTTAACAAGAGTAACAAGCAACAACACATCTCTCATAAGAGAAGAACATCCTCACCTTATTCTTCATGTATCCATGAGTACTAGCAACCAATCATCTCATGCTAAACTCCATCTGCATTACTGCACTATCATGAAGTATCAAGCAAATAATCAAAGCACCCAATACACAAAGAAATTACCAGACCATTGTCAAAGTTCCAATCATCTGAATCAGGAACTTATCATGACACCATGATCTACACATCCCCATAGGAGATACCATGCTTCAAGTGACCTCACCATTGTCTCAAGTACAATGCATAATGCCAAAACTCCAGTGCACAAGCAAGAGTATACCATGACATAAAGTAAATATACTTAAAACCAACATCACCTGTCAAGCACCACCAACACCTTAGCCAAAGACTCCAAGCATCCTCCATGGTTCCAAGATGTTGCACATCTTCAAATAATGTCCATGCAAAAGTGAAAGAACCCTTCTGCGACACTAAAGAAGACCATTCACCACCATGTGATGAATTCACAGTCACTGCTAGAGCTCCCACTGAAAGGTGACACCCGAGCTCTCCAAGCATCATGACCAACTGCTTCAGGTTCCCATAACTGACTATTCAGGTACTCAATAATATCCATCCTCTCATCTAAAAAAATAGTCACACCAATGCACAAGTGACCACAGACAAGGCTAGCTAACAAATCTGCACCATCAATGAATCAACCTCGTGGATAAAGAAAGTCCACATCCAAGTTATCTCACTACAGCCAATGGGTAGCTAATCCATCAACCACATAACTCATAGATCACAACCATCGAACATGCAAAACCTATTATCACATTGAAAACTGCAACACTGAGATATCAAAGAGAATAACCACATAGACAACATCACTCAAACACCAAATCATGCCAAATCTGATTTGCCAATCATGTCCACAATGAGCGCTATAATCAAGGAACCCTATATTACCTTCACAAGAATGCTGAGTGAAAACACTTTTCAACACTCCCATGTAGAGAAGAAAACACACCTCCTCAAAACCATGCACTAAGCATGTATGTAGAACTGCAACTATCTCATCTAGCAACACCCCAAAAGGCTAGTGTCTAGACAATAGCTTAACAACAAATCCACATGGTCACAAGTTTTGCTTAACCATGTAAAA
>VDFB02131919.1:0-20957 GCA_007258455.2 Sequoia sempervirens | reverse complement strand
AAAAGACTGAATATTCTTTCTTTGGTCTATCATTATGATTTTTAAGATTCCTCAATTGAGTTCAATATAATAGTCAAGTGTTTATACCAAAGATGATAGAGAAAATAATCATAAAAAGGAGAATATGATGGTGATCAATGACAAGGCAGTGGCACATTTGACAGTCGAAAGAGTAGAGGAATGTATAGTGAACATCATGGTACAACTTATGATATAAATTAAGCCACATGGTTGATGTGCTTTGAATCCTTGCATCTAAAGGAAATGGATAGAGAACATCATGTGTTACCTTGTTACTACATGAAGGAGGAGGCTCCATCTCTCCATTTGGTGTGTAAACAAAGTGGAAGTTTGCTAACTATCAAGTGAAGGCTTAAAACCCTAGTTTTTACTCCATTTCATGTTTGAGCTTTGTACGGACAGTGGAAGGCTGGGACCTCAAGAATCTTTGAGTGTTGTCCATGTGAACCAAGAACCTTGGAAAAAGAGTGGGAAGTCCTTTTCAGATTTGTGAGTTCTAACCTCTTTTGTAGGTGAAGGAGACCTAATAGGGGCTCAAGGGCTACTAGCCTTTCAAACCCTAGCTAAAGGATTGGTGAGAGCGATGGGAAGTTAAAGTCTTGGAGGTTGTTCAAACACCTTTGGAGGACAGTTTGAAGCCTTTTAAGACTTATTAGTCCCCCTGCAAGAGTTGATGGAGTGTTGAGGAAGATTGGTCTTTAGTATAGTGTAAAGGCTAAGGAAGAGTTGTGGCAATGAACCAAGGTGGACTTGGTGGTTGGAGTTTGTGATAGAAGAGGGGTTGGTCAGACAAACTAGGGGCACCTAGTCATGAGTAGGGACCTATAGGTTAGATTGGTGAAGCAAAGCACTAAGGAGGTCTTACAAGGAAAGGCCTAGAGCAGAATCGATTGGATTCCTCCAACCCCTCTCCCTAATCGATTGGCATCGTGAGCAAGAAAAGATTTGGGATTGATCTTGTATGTCGAGAAAGAGTCTAGTGGTTCTAGCATCATGGTGACAAATGCCGAAGCTGGCCAAGAGGGTTGAAGAAATAGACTAAGACAATAGGGTATTGAGAGAAAAAGTTAGACTAACTTGAGCGTGCTAATCGAATGTTATGCTTTGATGGAAGAATAGCAAAAAGAAGAAGAGGTTGCAAAGGAGTATAGAATCCTCGAATCCCTCGACTTCTATATTGAAGGAGGATCCTTCTCTCAAAATCATTGAAGGCTTTGAGTGGAAAACACTTGAAGGAGTACCATTGTTTAGTGGAAAGATGGAGGCCGATTTAGTTATGGATTGATAGGAGGAATGGAAACCATTTTGAGTGTGGGATGGAGCTTCACTCCAAGCACAAAAGGTAAAGGTGGCTAAATCAATACTAAGAGGTTCTACCTTAACTTGGTGGAAATTCATTTAGATAGAGAGGGAGAAGGAAGGCAAGCAACCCATCTCTACTTGGAAGGGAATGGTTGCCAAGGTGAAAGAAGCATACCTACCTAAAGACTATGAAATTCAGTTGCATAAGAGGAGACAGAGTTTGAGGCAAAGAGATCAGGAGATGAGTTCCTATACCGAGGAGTTTCAAAGACTTTGCATGAGGTCTAATGTCACAAAGGATGAAAGTATCAAGGTGGCAAGGTATCTCAATGGTTTCAAGTGGAACATTCAAGAGGAGATGGTTCTCCTTCTTTAAGCCCCAAAACAAGCACCAATGTTACTCAATTGGCATTAAAGATTGAAGAGGAGTAAGAGGAAGCAAGATCGCACTCTAAGGGCAAAGGCAGCTGAAGAGATCAAAGAGGACAGCATGGTGGCTACCAAGGTAGAGGCAATGACCAAAGAAACCAAGGAGAGTCAAACTCATAGAGCATGGAGGGGTGAAACATCTACAAGAGGTGGACATAACCGGGTAGGAGACCCCAAGGAGGTTCAACAGAGGAAGAGGAGCGCAAAAGTGAGCCTTTCCTTGTATGTACCTGCTTCCAGGGCCTTCCTTGTAAGACCTCCCTTGGTGCTTTGTTTCACCAATCTAACTCTATAGGTCCCTTTACTCTACGACTCAGGGTGCCCCCTCGGGCTTGTCCGACCAACCCCTCTTCTATCATTCATCAGGATGATACATTGACCTTCTTGCCCTCCTAAAGTTTGGACCACATCCATTACCTCCACATAAAACTGGACATCCTTGGTTTTCATGGTTCCCACGCCGTGATATGGTTATGTAAATGAAAATGAAGAAAAGTAATCATCTCCTTATCCATTGGCCGGAAGAATGCATGCTTAATGTTTTGATACATGATATCAGCTCTCTCTTCTGCTCTCATGGTTGAATATCAAAATCCAGTATGGTGGGCCTCCAGAGTTCTAGTCATCTTTCTTCCTCTTCCACCAAATGTTGTCCCGATCCACATGTCTGCTAGCCTAATTGGCTTTGTTTTTGAAAGCTGAAGTTTCTCTTGAGTCACCAGTGTAGCTCTCTCTACCTTTCCAAACTCTTTCATTGCTACAAATCGTCTTTGGGATTTAGTCATTTGTACCACATGGTTGATGTGCTTTGAATCCTTGCATCTAAGGGGTTTAAAACCTTTAGGGCCTTAGATGAGAAAAAGAAGTAATGTTTTTCTTTTCTTTTTATGTGAGGATGTAGTGCAGTGAGATAAAAGAGGACTGTATAGAAAAATGAAAAAAGAAGACATAAAATTCATGGACCATACTATATCACCTACATGCTAGCTAACAAGGACATGAATGTAGTAGATTTAGGTATGATAGGGGTATTGCAAGGTATATTCGAGGAATATATAAGAATGTAGAAGAATTCAATGGATCAAATTAGTGTCAAATGTTTTCCTAAAAGATCTCCCACACCCTATTAGGGAATTTAATCATTTCTAAGCATTTTCCACGCCCCATGGAAAGTTTGAGGAGGCTCCAATAGTTGAGAGTTTAATGAGTAATTATAATTCCATTTCCATGCAATCATGATTAGTTAGAGAACATATAGGGAAACTTGATGAGCTATGCAACAAATGAAGAGAATATAGGGTATTTTGACCTAGTCTTAAGCATCTCCAAGCATCTAGGAGATATTGAAGGAGTCTTGGTCGATAGATAGGGTCGAGGATAGAAGTTTTATTTTTGGTTACATTGACATCATGTAGGACATCCATAGTCTTATTCTTGGTTACGTTGACATCACAAAAATTATATAGGATGGAGTAGAATTTAGCTCTACCTTTGTCAGTTCCATGTTAAATTTTTATTATATATAGCTTTGCTAGTGTAGGAATTTAAGACAAACAATCATGGTAGGGACCATTCTTAAAAGATTTCTACCAATAACCTAGTGAACCCATATACCTTAAGTGACTATATATACACAAATTTAGATTAAACTTAGAATTCATTAACTTTAAGTTCTATTCTATATTACCTCGCTGAAAGTTTGATCAAATCTATTTGCACTCGTGAGGTGTTTCCTTGAAACCTAACAACACTCGCTCAACATCCAAAATCACATATTAAAAATACCATTCATAAAAAATGCGTTTAGCCATATGTAATCAATTTATAATTGTTTACTAACTTTTACATTACCCCATTGATAGTGGTAATGCATAAATAAGTAGATTGATCAGGTACCCGTGGTCAACATCAGGATCTCTACAATTTTATTAAAATAATAAAACTAAATTAGTTAATCTTGCATTTGACAATTAAAATTTAATAAACTAAATCTTCAATGAACATGTTCAATTTTACTCGATCACAATACCATATGCATCATGCAAAATGTCAGCCGCCCTCTCCATCCTCGTAGATGCATACGGATCAAGCTACGTAGAAGTATATGGATCCTGTGTAGCACCCTCCTGAGGGCCGGTAGGGTCATATGAACAAGTGGCTCCGCAAGATCGACACACATGGCCTCGAAGGCCACCACCTGAAGACTCCCCTGGATTGCGCTGTATAATGGGGCTAGTGTGGTGGATGACACTCCAAGTCAAGGATGTGATCGCCTGCAAAGTCTCTACATCAACACTCTCCAAATTCAATGCAAGATCGCGACCGCTTCACGAGGTGGCTCTAGCTGAGAGGTCGCTCTGGCCGTAGGATCCGGCTGTGCACCAGGCCTATCCTGTGCTGACCCCCCACCTCTCCCCTGAAACTCCTTCATATCAAAATAATTCGGGATTTGGTTCAATACAAACTCACAATATAATTTCCTAAGAAAATATTGGGGGACTTCACAGTTATTGCACGGTGGGTAATCAAAGACCATATACCATCTGTCATAAAAACGGTTCCTAATCTCTACGCGGTGGCACCAATGGATAGGAAACCTCTTTGCATTGAGGGTGAGATTTTCATTTGTTCTAGGGTCAGTGAATAGAGAGCACAAATTGCCTTTAGTAATCTTTAAATCTTTAACTTGTTTATAAGGATAATTTATCCGCGATAATATGCCCTTGATGTTTGCCTCCCATTTTGCCATCCGTGATATTTGTTGGGTAATCGTGATCCACATTTTTAACAAATCCTTCAATGAATCTCGCTAGATGTATCCTTTCTCTGCGGGTTGAAGAATTTTGATCACTCAACCTACTAATAAGATCCTCAACTTCTTTTATTGTTTTCAATTTCACTCCTCAAATTTCTTGAGTGCCGTGAGGGTATTGAAAAGAATGGTGGGGCAGGTTGATTTTGTTGTTGAGGTTGATTTTTGTTGAGGTTGATTTGGTTGAGGATTTTCCTCCCTTGTTGAGGATTTCCTACAAATTAAAAAAAAAAAAAAATCATTCATTTCTTTAAACTAAAAACAAACAAAAATCAATTCTAAAACAAAAAAAATTCATTACAAATACCAAAACAAAACTTACCTCTTGCATCTCTTCGCCGTCGTGGGTGCCATATTTCTCTCAAGAAAATTGAACTCAAGTTGATCAAATGAAGAAGTCACTTCCTCAACAACGCGAAGGCCAGAGTGTGGTTTTTGGTCAAGGGCGTAATGAAAACCAAAGAAAACAAAATGACTCCACGTTCACTTTTTTTTTTTGCTTTTAAAAAGCCAAAACGCTTTCGCATTATAACGCGTTCGCGTTATAACGCGAATGCGTTTTGGCTCATTTTTCACTTTTGTGGCCACAAAAGTGCGACCATCTTGGTGCACTTACCCACATCATTCATTCAGTTAGGCAAATAGCCTATGTGATGATATTATTTTGATTGAGGCTGAAATGGCCTTTGGTGACAAAGTCCCATAGTGCAAATATAACTATTGATTTTTCCTTGATGTAGTCTTCATATTTCATGTCTTGAAGAGCGGGCAAGAGTTTTCACAGGACATGGCTTTGGACTAAACAATGGATTGTTTGCTTGTCATTTTTTATGATGATAGCTTTAGGATGAAGTGAGTAATGTAGCTCACTTCCTTGTCACATTGGCTACAATGAGCAGTTTCCTATTGGAGCATGCCATAAGTGTTGAATTTGTAATTGCAAGTCAAGAAAAAAACTTCAAATGGATTTGAAAGTGTGTTTGTTTCTTTTAATATGCCCGAAACCTGAAACATGTGAACATAGATTGTTAGAAGGGGCAGGTTCAAAATTTTTAAATTAGAGTGTGAAAATATTTTTAAAAAGTCACCTTAAATGTTGATTGCTTCAAAGCAGTTAGCTTGTCCATTATTCTTTTGTTATTCCATTTGCAAATAAATGTTGATCAACCCATGTGGAATGTCTTCTTTTGATTTGTGCTTTTTAGGATATTCTTGAAAATAAAAGCTAGGGTTTTGTTCTTGTGTAGTTGTTCCTCTATTTGCAAGTATTATTGTTCATGAGATGGACGCAGTTGCAATTGCATGGCAATGGCAAAGTTAGTCTTTGTTACAAAGAAATCTTAGAAAAGACCACAATGCTATAAAAAAAAGGTTAAAATGGATTAGTGGCATATGCATGGGAAACATTTGTACCTGTGCTCTGTCAAATTTTGTTATGCCATCTTTGATATCAACTGCATATCGGTTGCCTACTTCTTAGCGCCAACAACTAAAGCACCTATTATTCCAATTGGATACTGATTTGTGGCTGCTAGTAGTTGGCTAATAGTTGTATCTGGAATGAAGTAGTAGTATGTAGAAAAGTGAGGCTTGCTTTCAACTGTGCTTATGTCTGTCAATATTAGTATGCAATCACAGTCTCCTCTGTCATAATCTATTCTAGGTGCAATTTGGAAGCCTGATATTGAAACTCCCAATCCTAGAACTATTTTGTGCTCATGTTATTGCATAAGGTTTCCACTAATATTTAGTGTAATGTCATTTATGCTTTAAGATCCGTGAGATCTGTACGCAGTACTTCACGTGTTCTATTAACTTTGTCTAATGTTGTTTTGTGGACAACAAGGATGTCATCTTGGAATGTGTCACTAGCTTTTTTTGCATTTAAGTCTTCAATTGATATGGTCTTTTTGACTTTTATTCTACAAAAACCAAGAGAAATGTAAATCTTATATTTGGGCAATGCAGGAATGCACGTGATAGGTAAATAGGATAAGTTGTTTATGTTAGAGTAATAAGTTATTCCACTTAATTAATTATATCATATTGGTTAATTAATTAAGTCACTTATTCCTTTAGTTACTTAAGCTAAACTTAGGCACATTAATAATTGATTAATTATTAAGTGTCCACACTAGGGTTTCATTTAGGGTTTCCCTTTTAGGGTTTCTTGATCTCCTTCATAAGGATTGATCTCTTTGTAATTATTGATTCTCAATAATGCATTTTACACTTTGAGGTTTACAGAACATCTTGTTTGGTTCTGCATGTCTTTTCCATTTGACAGGTGATTGCATGCAGGTGATCTTGGTTTTCTAACATGGTATCAGAGCTCCAGACCTACAACTGCCTATTCGTGATTTGAAGATATGGCCTTTCAGTGAGTTTCTAATGCAAGGGTTTCCACAGGCATCTTTTTTGCAAGATCTGGGAGTTGCAAAGCTTCTGTTGTGTTTTCAGGCAGATCGGACCTCGCCATCAAATCCAGAGCATTCAAGAGACGAAAAACGACATATAATATGCCCTATTTTGGCGTCGAGAGCTTCTGAGGCAAAAAAAATTGTTTCAGAGGTTGTACGGTCTGTGTACGGCCACTGTGCATGAATCTCAAAAAAAAAATATCAAGTTTTTTTTGAAAATATTTTTCCTACAAAATAAAAAAATACATTCTTTTTTTTGTGAAAATTAAAAATAAAAAAAAGGGAAATTTTTTTTTTTTTTAAAAATCAATAGGCTTTTTTTGTTTTGGTTTACAGTCTGCGCACAGGGTATAGGGCCGTACCCTGGCGGCAGGCCCGAGCAGCCCCAGGCGGGCCCCATACCTCCACTGGCTCCCTATAAGTTCCACCGCCGACTCATTCTATCAGCGGAAGTTATTTACCGGTGGGCCCCTCTGCATTCTCCAGCGGCTACAAAACTTTTCCGGGAGCTTCCAAAAATCTTCGGCAAGCACATGCAAAAACCGGCGGCAAAACTCCAGCCAGGAATCTATAAGATTCTAATGGAATATTCCAGGCATTCACATCAAATTCCAGCCATGCAAAAATTTTCCGGCAGGGGGGGATTTTTTTGCCCTGACGGCCAGACGACTGTCAAATTTAGGCCCATGAACCGCTGACGTCACCCCGGTTGTACGACCTCTTTGCCCCTCCTAACCCTAATTTGCCCTAAAAGATCAATTTTTTTCTTTTTGTCATAACTTGGGCATACGGTATCAAAATCAGGCAAACGAGATATTGCTAAAAAGCTAGTTCCGAGCACTTTCTAGTAGTGTTGTTTATTTTTCAGTATTTTACTGTTTATCTACATTTATTTCTGTTTGAAGTCATATGTTTATTTTGGACTTTCGAGCTCATAACTTTTTGCCACGATCTCCGATTTTTGCTATCTTGGCGGCGTTGGAAAGGTATTAAGGAGCTCTATGTTGCTGTCCATGCACTTTTTTTGTATTTATCCCAGGTTGATCACTTAGTCCAGATTTGGCCTGATGGGTTGTTTGGAGATTACTTGGATGTTTTGGCAGTTGGGAGGGTGCATCTTGCATCTTTGCACTTCATTTTCAGTAATACATGATTCAATAATCACTTGCTGCTTCATAGATTCCAGAGTTGTTCCCATTTGGAGTTTTTGAGTGTTCCGTGGCATCGGGTCTGTTGTTGCTTTATCATGATTCCTTGAGTCAATCAGTGACTCTCATCTGGTTTTAGTAGTAAACAGAAGAATATTTCCTTCCTTGCTAGTATCAGGTTCTAGTGTTACTCTACAGAGTTCTTCCAGTGCTTCTTTGCAGCATGTCATCCCATTGTAGGGGGGTTTTGTCCCACTGGGTTTTTCCTTCTCTACCTCTTTCTTGGATTTGTAAATGGGTACCTGATCAGGCCTAGTTGTCGGGACCCATCTTTGCTTTCATGCATCTTATTCTAGTGTTTTAGCTTCTTCCTAAGTTCATCTTAAGGGGGGGTGTTAGAGTAATAAGTTATTCCACTTAATTAATTATATCATATTGGTTAATTAGTTAAGTCACTTATTCCTTTAGTTACTTAAGCTAAACTTAGGCACATTAATAATTGATTAATTATTAAGTGTGCACACTAGGGTTTCATTTAGGGTTTCCCTTTTAGGGTTTCTTGATCTCCTTCATAAGGATTGATCTCTTTGTAATTATTGATTCTCAATAATGCATTTTACACTTTGAGGTTTACAGAACATCTTCTTTGGTTCTGCATGTCTTTTCCATGTGACAGGTGATTGCATGCAGGTGATCTTGGTTTTCTAATAGTTTATCGTTTGCTTGTGTCTTCTTCCATGTCTTGCACTTGTTGTTGTGGTCTTTTTCTTTGATCCATCATTTTCCTGCAAATTAGTGATATAGTATTGGAGAATCCATTGGAGAATGTATTACTGATATATGCTTATGTATGGTGTAATGTTGAATTGATTCAATGGGTAAGATGAAATTTTAGGAAAATAGGAAAGTGGTTAGTCCAATATGCCTTTGATTTGTAAATATTGCATACACTTGTGATTGAATTTGACCAAATATGGTCAATGAGCGGCTTATGTAGACTATGTGATTTGTTTAACAAAAAATGAATGTTGTTAGTTTGCATGAAATTTTGGAGTGTTCTTTTGCTTTTGTTTTCTAAACACATGTCGATATTAAAGTCACCTACAATGTACAATATGTTTTTTGTATCTACATATGAAATTATAGCTTGTAGAATTGTTATTATTTCTTGTATGGGAGTATTAGGTCTTGCATAAATATTACAGATATTAAGTTCATTGGTACATAGCAGTATTGTGATTGTGATGGCTTCAATATTTGTAGAGCTGTGTTCTTTAGCTTTTGATACAAACAAATGTTTTTTGGTAAAATTTGTCATGCCATGTATCATATTCATACCAAAGGTATTAAAATATTGTGATAATATATTAGGTTGTAAGATATGCATGTGTACTTCTTGTAAACACAAAATGTCATATTGCATTGCATCATAGTCATTGGCAATGTCATGTGCATGTGGATTTAATGTACAAGTGTTTAGTGTGAATAGAAGCATTTGCACTATATCATGTGGACATGTAGTTTGAATATTGAGTTTCCATTGTACAGTTGACTGGAGGAAATGCATTTCTAGACGTATCTTGTCCTAACTTTAAAGTTTTTTGTAGTTAAAGGTTTTAGTAGGAATAACAAGTCTATTGTCTTTGTTTGTGATAGTGTTGTATAAGTTAAGCCATGTTGTCTTATGCCTGTTGGGTAAAAAGAAAAAGCTTGCATTGTTAGCCTTGTGATTGATGAATGGTTCGTGCACATGCTAGTTGTATTGGGAATTATTTTCTAATTATAATATTCTTGTTCATTGATTTTTTTTGTATTGCTCTAGCAATGCACAATATAGGAACCCATTCTTTTTCAATAAGATCAGTGTAGTATTGTGCTATTTTTGTGCGTTGTTGTTGTCCAATTGTTGGATCAGTAAATTTGACTAGGCCATCTTGTGTATTATAGTTTCCTACATAGATTTCGACAAGGATATCTTGTTTCAAGTATATTTGAGGTGGAAGAGTGGTTGTATGACTGTAAAGGTGTATTGCATTATAGTTTTCCTCATGCTCATCTATTGCATTTAGCACTATCATTTGATTGGGAATGGCCAATAGCATTCTATGGTTGTGCACATCCACATCAGCTTTCCTATAGAACAAGTATGGAAGTGTTGGATCCAAAGGTGTAGGACGAAAGAAAATTCGATTAAGATAGTCTGTCATCATTTTTTTAATGTACTCTCGTTCATTGTAAACAGTACATAAAGAATTAATTGCTCTCTACAATTATTCTCTAGATCAAAGTGCTTGTTGAAGTTAATAAACTGTATTACATTTGGTTTAGCTTTTGGGTCAACTATAGTTTCATTTTTATTATAACTTGAAACAAATTTTGCAAGACATATGTCTATCAATTTTTGAGGACGTATTAAATAATAGTCCACAATAGATTTCAAGAGTATGTTCTCAAATTCATCTGGTTCATTGTTTAATTGTTTGATGGATTTTATAATGAATGTACGGTCATTATAGGACTGCATGTCAATGAAAATGCATTTTCTTGAACTAAAGTTTAGTGGAAGTGATAAAACAATGGGTGCTGTCACAATAGTGGTTTACAATTCCTGAGAGGAACGAATTTTAGCTGAAATCACATATTTTTAGAAAATTTAATGATGTATGCCTTAAAAATTTCCATTTTAAGGATTCCAATTGAAGAGGGTTTGATCAAATCACCTTAGATCAAACCCCCTTAGATAGAACCTCACTAGTTTTAAACCATAGCTATAAATGTGTCTCCTTTACACCTATCAAAATGCTGATAAAAAATCACTTTTGATTTAGCTTTTGGGGGATCAAATGAATTCATTTAAAATTTATTTCAAATGATTATGGTGTTTCAGAACAAGCTATCCAATGAATATAATTTTAATATGTTTTGGTTTTGTTATGTATTTGTTTTTTAAATTTTATTAAACATAGGTTTTCATCAAAATGAATTTTGTTCTTCACATGTGGAAAATAGAAGATTATCAAAAAATTGAAAATATGAGTGCACCAGATATATTGAAGTCCTTTGATCCAACAAAAAATAAAATAAAATTTTGATATTATAAAAAGTTACGCTAATGGTCGCTACTGTGGTTCGAATTGTAACGCTTGACTTTGAAACTTGATTAAGGAAAAATATTCAATAAAAAACTATCTAACCAAGTGGAAGCTAATTCAGATATCAGGAGTTGCAAATCTAAATTTTGAATTAGAATTTTATCCTTCGGAAAAAAAGTCATGCGTTATACAGTGTACAATGCCACTTTTTAAAAATGTTGTTTTCTGAAAAAAATCAATTTTCATGGGAGATGGAAAAAGAAGTGCAATTTGATTCCAAAAATTTTGAAAAAAATATTTTTAGAATCTAAAAAACAAAATTTGATGAGACTCTAGTTTGCACCATCTTGAAATTCCTCACGGTTTAGCCGCTATAGGTGCCAAGATGTGAAGATTTAGTTAAAAATAATAATTTCAGTGTCTAGTTTGGCCAAAAATTGTAAACCACTATTATGGGATCACCCCAATATGAGCAGCTTGTTGTGCTGACATTTGTTGCAAGTTCAACAACGTATTTCCAAGTTTACCTATCATTTATATTGCATCAATATTAGCTTGTTGGTGGTCCTTATGTATTCTTTTGAATGCATATGCCATTGACATATCTACCTTTGCAATGTAAGAGTTGTAGTACATTGTTGTGGGATATGCATTAAGCATGAACTGGGCATCTGTATTGGCCTTCCAAAGGTGCGTTATTTTCCTTGCAAAACTATTGTTCCATATTTTTGATGGTTTTCTTTGTAAGAAAAGTGTTGGCCTATTTAGTGTAGAGCTCAAAGCTATTATATAATCAGTTTCAATTATTTTTATGTCATTTAAAAACATGTCTAAAGTGTATTCTTTGTCATAGTTTTCTTTTTGCAGTATTGAGTAAACATTGACAGCATTTGAAGTTATTGTTTTAGTCTTTTCTAGTATTGGTGAGAGTATTTGTGTCTTTCGCATTGGTTGAAAAGGGAAATTTTATTTGCAAAGTGTTTTCCTTGATCTCCTGCACCTCTTTGTGTGGTGATGCGTTTGTAAACTAGCCAAGTCAAGTTGCAAATGATCAGTGCTACAAGCAATGTACTTTTCAACAAAAGCTATGATGTCTGTGTTGTTGTTTTCTGTGTAGATTGGTGCATTTTTCACCCATATTAACATATGATCATGCTCGTTTCCTCAATTTTGGAACTCAGTCACAAAAAACTAATCGATAACATTTCCAAAGATAGAGTCATTTGCAAGTATCAATTTTTTCATTGCATTTATTCTATGTCTATAGTACCATACACAAGTAATAGGATCCTTCTTGATCAATTCAAATTTATCAATGTTCATTTGAGCAATTGATTCTTGTTGTTTTTGACCTGATTGGTGTTGATTGTGTAATTCTCGTAGTGTGCTTATTAAAGGATCCCAATTTTGTTCAGCGCCAATGAAAGTGAGGAAGAATGTCAATGGTCCTAGCTGTTGTATCATTGCAAAAACATTTGTCTTAAGTTTTTGTGTATAGTCTGGGGATATTCTTATCCTTTTGAAGTCAACATACCTAATATCTGATTTTAGAATTCTCTCAATGTTTGGTTTGTGTTTCACGTCCTTGAAGAGTAGCTTGTGTCCTTTTAGTTGGCCCTTTCGTATTCTTATGGACATTGTAGACAAGAATTGTAGTATTAGTATCTTGATAGTTTTGAAAAATATGTTTGTCGTGTGATATGCAAACTTTCCATTTAATTGTAAAACTTCCCATTGTGCAATTTTGTGGTATGTAAAGTTTTTTAGAATGTTCTCATCGCGTGGCTTGCCAAAGAATAATGTTGGGAAATTCATCTCCTCAACATATTTGTCTTTAAAGATTCCAATTGGATATTTTTGTTCTGCAGGTGCAATTTCAATGATTTTGTCTTGCATGCTATGTATACTTCTAGATTCAGTGAATCCATGGACCAAGGTTTTAGATGGATTCTTATGTTCTATGTCACTATCTGATTCAATTTCAGTTGTCATAGGCCCAATATTCTCTTCAAGTCCATCATTGGTATGCAAAAAATGTTTCCAATCTCTATTTATTTGGACATTTTGCATTTTTGTATAGTGTTATTTTTGACAATTGAGCCAAAGCTTCCATGACAAGATTGGGTCGTACCATGCATTTTTGAAATGCATTCTTGTATTCCAATCATCTTTTGAGTAAAACACCAATTGTTTGTGTGTTGTTCGTTGATTGTGGTAATGCTTTTTGTATAATGCTAATGTCAACAGGGACATTAATGATGGAACCTATTAGTCCTATTTGAGATATTTTGTACCCTAGTTCCCATATTTTTGCAAATGTAATTCTAAGTGACACAAGTCGTTCTTCTATTTGGGACAAAATTTGGACATATGACAATGGTTTATTAGTTCAGATTTTTTGTGGGACAACATACTTTGGTATCATGGATTGTTTTAATGCAGAGTAGCATATACGACACATGCAATCTATCAATGCTATGGATCTTGATTGTACTAGTTCATAATATATTTCCTTTTGTTTTTCTTTGAATATTCTAGTATCTTTGTTGAAACACAACATTTGGCAGATTGTGCATGTGTATTTTGGCATATCTTGAATTGTTCTTTCTTAAAGCTCTACTAGTGATAATTTTTTTACCCTTATTTGATCTCATAGGTATAGCTTGATTTTTTTTATTGTTATTTCTAATAAATTTCTTAAGGTGCTACAGTCTTACAATAGAGTTATGATTGAGATACTTTTGTTTGATTGTATGAATGGAATTGCTTTTGTTATTTTCTAACTTTTGCTTTTTGTTGCCATTGGTAGTTTGGTATTGTGTATTGTTTCTAATGAGTTTTTAAGTTGATTTAACCTTATTGGCTACTCGTCATTTGGATTATGTGGTTGAATCCTTAGAAGCGATTCAAAATGCTCACTTCGAGGGGTTGCATCATGGAACAAAATGGATTATGCTAGAAAATTGGCTACATTGTTAAAGTGCAAGTACTTTTTCCTTGATTTTTTTGACCAAACACATATTTGTATATTCAGCCATGTGGATAGCCACTAAATACAAAATACATCTCCCCATAAGCCAATTTCATTGTTGTCGGAATTTGGTTTTGCGAAAAGGCACATCCTGCATAGATATGTGTCATGGTCATGCACTTTGTGTAGTCTATACAAAGTTTCAGGGTCTAGTTGGAGGTTGTATGATTTAATTGCATCTTTATCTCATTTTGCAAGGCAACTTAAGAAGTAATCTACCATTCCACTCTATATCGAGCGACTGATGTATACTAATTGTTCAATAGTACTTGTAACGAGTCAAACAAATAGTCTCCAACATTGTACTTAAACGTGCCTACTCTACATAGTCCATTGTTTTTTAGTACATTGTCTATATTGCAAACTTGCAAGTAGTTTGCATATTCATACCTATCAATGTCTATCATTTCTATATTTTGATATCTTATTTCCATTCTAAATTCATACAATATTAGATTGTTCAAAATGCTAATTGGCCTTAATATGTATATATGCTAAATCTTTAGCACTCTATACATAAATGCAAGGCAACAAAGTTGATCTTTTGCATAAATGTTAAGTTTTTTCATTATAAACAAAAAAGGAACAATGATCCAAGAATCTAACCTTGCATTTTCTGGTTCAACAATTGACTATATTTGCAACAATGTAGATATTTGTCTCTCACTCAGATTGTAAGCAATGGTTCCTGCTATAGGGGCATATTAGAAAAATGAGCATAGTCAATGGCATGTTATATGTTATTCATAAAAATAAAGCAATCAATGCTCAATGAATACAGTAAGTGCTAGACCAATACTATTGCAATCACTTGGTTTGCATTTCATAAGCTTAGTTGGTTGATCAAAATTTATTTATGTGGTTTGAATAAGAGGATAGATAAAAAAAAAAAAAGGTAGAACAATAGAAACAAATGATAAAATTTGACAAATATTTAAGCATTAAATGCAAATTTTCCAAAGATACAGTTGATACTTGATCGAGTTTTGTATGAGCAATTTTTCTAGTAACTTAGGTTTTGTTGGTAAATCACTAACAAGCAACATCTACTTTATAACAAAACATAATGAATAAGAAAGGAAACTTAGTTTACAGAATGTAGTGGCAACATATATTGAGGGAACTATCCACCAATTATATAACCAAGGTCTATACAAACATTGAAAAATATTAGTATTAATTGAACATAATGATATGGCTGTAATCAAAAGGAAACATGTTGCTCAAATTTCTCATATGCATATTCATTTTTTGAGATTGTCTCGAGGTGACATATCTTCCCACAAAGGAATTGTGTGACATGTGTTGGAGGGTTGGTGGGCACACAAACACTCAATGCATACATAATCCATGAAATTGCCACAAATGTTGGGTTTTATTTGTGCTAGTTCTTGTTTATTTATTGTTAGTTGAAAAGCTTGTATCAACAAGGGTATCAACAAGGGTACACCTAATACCAATGTTGTTAACATTGACTATGATCATTAAATTCTCTACTTGTTTCTGCACGTCTGGAGGCGGGAGTTCTTGCAGGTGGAATGCAATATTCGACGAATCTGCACGAATATGGGCCAACAACGCATTAACATCCATAGGCCTAGCAGAGGCAGGCAAGAGAATCTTTTGTAAAGCTTCTTGAAGCATCTTTTGATAAACCAGAGTGGTTTGAAGCAAGTCCCAAAGTGAGATCTTAGCCAGAGTAACATGGAGCTGCTCAATAGGATCATAATCGCTTGGTGCTTTGATCGCAGGCTTAGGTGCTGCAAGAAGGTTTGGTTGAGAAGGTGGAAAAGAAGCAGGTTGTGAGGTAGGAATATGAGGTTGTTGATCCAAGTTTTATTTATTACTCCTTGTAGGATATGTGTGTCCAACGACGTTATAATATGTAGAGTCCGCAACTTTCACAAACCTTGAATACAAGTCTGGTGAATCGCTACAACATGAAATTCCATAGACGGAAGGGTCGGCTAGGGTTACATAGATGACAAGTTTCTTAGGACTTAGAGGAGCCACTGAAACTACCACCACATTTACCAATCCCTTAGCCTATTGAGAGGAGACTTGTTTAGGAGATTTGTGGATAGGGGAGAGTGCTTCTAAGAAATCATCTAGAGCATCCTCCAGCATATCGAAATCTTCCTTAGAAAAGTCATTATCATAAACGTGCAACATCACAAATATAGTTTTGGCATTCACGTCAGGTTCACCAAAATGTGATATAAGAGGGATTCACAACACACGGGTCTCTCCTTTCTCAAGAGATCACCAGGGAACGAACTGCTCTTATACACCTTAGAGTAGTAAAATGATAAAGAACCAAAACCCAGTTACACTTTGAAGGAAATAGTCAGAGATCCTAAGAGAGAAAAATTAAAGGTTTCATGTCCCAGAAGAGAGAGCTCTTGGCCAAAAGATGTCAGCCCAATTATAGGATGCCAGTGCGGCGTGCTGTCATTTGGAAGACGCATTGGTGTCATGAGCAACAAAGAGCTCAAGAACTCAATGGACATAAAGAAATCCTACTTACAAACTTAAGAGTGATCTATAAGGGATTACATTAACTAACCAAAAAACCAAATATCAAAGGAAATACCACGATGCTTGGAGAAAGCTTACCCTTTTCTCGGACACTTGAGTCTTCACTCCAAGCTCCTTTTTGTGACCTACACACAAAAGATCAAGGAGAAAGTTGTTGGGTGGCTATATAGGGGCTTGCCTCAGTCAAACCCCGCTTTGGTGTTCCCACCTCCATGGACAACCAAGTTGGAAAGGAATGCAAAAGGAGTAAACAAAGCGTGTGGTGAAAGCAATACCCGCTCGAGGGTAGAATATGCACCACGATAAGCGTGTGGTGAAAGCAATACCCGCTCGGGAGTAGAACCCACACCACGAAAGAGTAGATAAATGCGTGTAAAAGGAAAATGAGAAAGGAAGAGAGAGTGTTACCCATGGGCTAAGACCCTCTCTGGAGCACACAAATGCACCATTGAGTGCTTGCTTGAGAGTTGTTGCTGCTGGAGGGACCTCAGTCCAGCATGGCTTTGCCTGTGAATGCACTACTATCAAAGGAGAAGAAGTCTCAAAGTTGTAGCAAAATAGAATGAGAGCTAGTATGTTGTCGTCCAATCTTCCAACCTTCAAATGAGAGGCAAAAATAGATTTTTATGTTTGCAAGGGTGGCAAAGAGCCGTTACTTTCAGAATGTAACTACCAAGACACATGTCACAAGGGTTAACCTTCCATATTCCACATTTTAAACTTAGGAAATGGACAGGATGCTAGCGCACCACGCAAATGTCTGTGCGCCATCCATTCGTTCAAGACCTATATTCTCAAAAAATGCATCGCCAGGCTTCTATTGCTCAACCACTTTTCCTCATGGAGTTAGAACTGTGAAATTATGACCCATCGGATTTTGTCATTAATGTCTTAGGGTGTCATAAATGCTAGGCATAAATGTTGAAATATGGAATTTCCCCTAGGTGCAATTCTGCGATATTACACTTGCATGACACTGTTTTCCCTATATATCAAATTTTCTCAAAAGCATTTGGAACCCAAGTACCAAAGACATCATTGTAACACATTACTTCACTCTAACACACCTCTAGTCATAGCGACATAAGGATAACTTCATGTACTCACAACACTTCTTCAACATCTCAACTATGCATGTACAACCTGCAAACCTTCTTTATTACAATTTTCTCAATATCCTTGACATATACAATTACTAACCAACTTCTATGACATCAATGACAACACAAATCAATTGACATAAATGAAAACACCTTCATACTTGCAATAGACGAATCAAAAGTATTTGATTATGTACTGATTCATGCCCCCCCTCCCCCCAGTATTTTTGTGGGTTCAATATTTCTTACAAAAAACTATTTTGACAATCTTTAGGATTTATATATGTTATGGTTTCAACATTTTTCAAACTTGAAGAATTTGAAAGACAAAATATTGACAAGTTAAATGTCATACAAAAAGTAGTTATAAAAATATATAATATAACTTTTATTTAATAAAAAGAATACAAAATTTCCAAATAAAAAATATTGAATAGAGGCTTTGTAAAAGTTATAAAATGGCGAGAAAAACTTGACCCACAATATAATACATTGATAAAATAAAAGCATAGAATATAAATCTAGATCATGTAAGCTTTTTAAAACTTTGTCAATTACTAACATATATAAATAAGGTTATTTGTAGAGTGTATGAATCAAGAGAAATGATAAAAATAATTGCTCTCGCTCTAACCATTTCATAATGCAAAAAGATAAAACTTGATTTTGGGTGCAAAGAAAATTGTGATAGATTATCTTATCACAAAAGAATCAATAAGGTGTTTAAAAAAAGAAACAAATTTGAAAAAATAGACAATGAAGATCAAAATGGTTTTTAAAAATAAGAAGAAAATCATCTTTGAGATCTAATAAGCAAAAAAATTAAAATAAAATAAAATTGTATAATTAGTTATTTTAGATGTTATCATTCTAACACGAATTCTAAAGCATGTATTTCAAATTTTTAAATAAATCTTAGTTTTGCATAAAATAATCTTTTATTTAAGTTACATATAGTTTTTTTAATAAATGATGCATGAGAAAATTGTATACACCATTTTAAACAAATGATTTCACCTATTCTCATATTCCAACTCACACTAATTTGAGCATATACAATTTACAAATAAAGCTACTATATCTTTTATTTTTAATTACCCACAACAATGATATACACAAATCATCCCAAATATTATTTATATCAAATCAAAATCCATAACTCATGAATATGATGAGTTGTGATCCCAGTCCAATCATGCACATTATGATCCTTCCATAATCAAAATAAATAAATTGTAATAAATCTATTTCAAATCCAAATATAACATTAAATCCCATGTAATGTCTTTTCATATTAAAGTAGAGACCATGAGCATGTGAAAAAATAGACAATAGAATTGACATTGTAGTTATCTTACTAAATCCACGAGCCAACAAATATATTTTTTTATTAATTATTATCTAATAGAATTAGAGGTAAAATATTTTTTATATTTTCAAACAAATATGTCAATAAATAGATTATAAAATCTAGTCAACCTATTTTAATTGTCATTTATCATTGACTCATTTAAGACCAACTAAACAAAATGAAGTCATTTCAATAAATAGAAAAAAAGTTATATGAAAACAATTGACTCCACTATTACTTATTTTTTAATCAAAATAAATAATAAAAATATTTTATCAATAGCAATTATGAGTACAATAGCTTACATCATCCTAATAATATTATTTATAACTATTATTAATAAAACTATTGATAAAATAGTTTAAGCGTGCTTAAGCTAGAGTAGTATTGAGATGGGTGACCTCTGGGAAGGCCTAATGCTTCACTTTTGTGAGCATCACCTAGATGCAATGAGTGCTAAGTGGACCACATTATCATGAGAGATGGGTTCTTGTGAACCACTACTCATGAAACATGGGTCATTGAATTTGACTCGTAAAACTACATGATTGAATCTTGATAGCAATATCACAATTTGACATGCTGTGAAAAATGCCTCTTACTTATAAATCATATTTTGATTTTTTTTTTATAATATTTCCATTTTTTATTGATTCATTTATTACCCATTAATAATATACATTGATATTGGTGCCTCAACCAGAGCTAATAAATAGAAAGGAATCCTAACGTTCTATAATTTACTTTACACGAAAAAGCAAACCTAATTCTTTGACGCTATAAATACATAAAATCATGCTCTAATATAGCATAAGCATTTGGCATTTGCTATACAAATTTCCATCATAAATCTTTTATATGGCAGAAGGCAATTAATTTTTCCAAGGAAATTAATTTGGCACATTTTGAAGAAAAGTTAAAAAAATCTAATGGAAAATCAAGAGGCAAAAATCGTATCGAGCATCGTGTTCTTCCATCCACGTGGCGGCAAAGGACCCCTGAAGCTCACATCCAAGAAATTTAATTTGGGTTGGAGCTCTGATTTAAAACGAGCTCTCCTTTTGAACCACGAGTTCTCATTTGCCAGCCTGGCGGATATCTATGGAGTAGCTACCACAAGTGACAGAATTCACATGGATTTGGTTGTTTTGTAGGCCCCACTCGCACCGCATGGCCCACCTCACATTGGCATCCTAGCCAATTTCTTGTTTTTGCCCATAAAAACAAACTACCAGGAAATTTCGTCGTCATTTCATGAGTAGTATGTGTTTTCAAGATAAGAGCTTACAACAAGGTCGCCAACCAAGAAGCCCTCTTAAAAATAAGAGAAAAGAGAAAAAACCGTCTTAAACATGAGTTCTAACACTTCATATGGATTTTGATTGGAGTGATTTCTAAGACTAGGGTTAACTAGCAATCACACCTTGGTGTGCAATGGGTACGTTTAAGAGGTGTGAAAGATAAATGTGGGAAAATTTTGGTCTTTATTTCGTATATATTTGTGTAGTACACGAGGTCAATTGGTAGGAAGGTGTAGATGGAGAAGAGACAATTTCAAATAAATTATGTATTCGCTTATAGGGATCCAAACACAATTGAAACAAAACCTTTGAATCGAGAAGAAAATCAAGCTCCATTACCAACAAGCTCATGTTATGTTTGCAATAGGAAGAGGGAGAGTGAGAGGGAGAGATAGGGATAGAAAGGAGAGAT
>VDFB02131918.1:0-12721 GCA_007258455.2 Sequoia sempervirens | reverse complement strand
TTTAACACATGACCACCTAGTATAATGCAACTTGATTGTCAGTAGAGCCATTTGTTGCATGAGTGTTTAGCATAACACAACTTGCTAGCCTTGTGGAACCCATCATATTGCATGGACACCTAACATAATGCAACTTGCTAGCCAGTAGATCCATGTAGCTCATGAGTGATTTGGCATAATGCAACTTGTTAGTCTTCATGAGAGTGTTCCTTTATCTAACATTTATTCGATGGATGACATTTGGTATTTGAGACAAATTTAAGACTAGGGTCTCTTTGTCATACGGATTCAAATCTCTTTAGTACTAACCTATGTTTTTATTTATGTTTGTATTTTGTTGTATGTAATTTGTATCATGTTGTGTTCTTGTCATGTATGTTTGTGCATGTTGTCTTGTTTCATTACATACATGTGTGTTGCTTTTTGCTTATGTTGGTTTTCCATGGGATCTTGAATCTAGGGGGCTTGTACAGTTCCACTAGATTCATTATCATTCTATATATTCAACATTTGAACAATCAAACCCCTCCTAACATATTTTTCTACTTTAGTGTGAGTCTAGATGTAAGTTCATACTCTGACTAAAGTGGGGGCTAAATGTAGTGTCGTAAATTGTCACCCATGACAATTTCACACTATGTTTTGCTCCCCACTAAGTGCATGGACCTAATTATACACCTAATTTATTAAATTATACATTAAATGTGGCCCATTTTAACATTTACCAATAAATTGCATGTACAAAACCAAAGCATTAATTTAATATTTTGTCCTCGACACCTTAAGTCCTGCAAAATAGGGTTGGGAACTAGTCACCTATGATAACTTGGTCCCCCTATTTTGCCTCTAAAATTTAATATGTCGAAGGTGGCATTTTATTAAATTTGAATTTCAAATGTCCGATATCGGCTATCAGGATTTAATTTTTCATTTTAACATTTGAAAACTAACAAGCAATATATAGCATTAAGGAGAAAATTAATAGCAAGAATTATTAATAAGAGCATTATCAAGCAAGTCAAGAGCAACATTTCAAAGATTTATTGCAGTAATTCAATATCAAAGCATCATGTCAAAGTGTATGTGAGTTTGTCCATGTTCATGTTATCATATTGTTTGTGAGATGTAACCCTAGTAGTTCTTCAAGCAAATCAAGCCAACAACAATCAAGCCTTGAGGAGATGTGCATGACCTCAATCTTTCAAGGAAGCCAATTTTGAGTGGTGAATTGCAGGTCCTTGTTGATTTATCATTCATTTGTCATTTTATTATATATATTCATTGACATTGTCATTATGGAGGTGGAAACACCAACACGGGGTTTAACTAAGGCAAACCCATATATGGCACAACCCTTCTTCTCTCTTTGAATGTGCAAGTTTTAGATATGAAGATGTTTAGAGGGAGATTGAAGGTCATTTATTCATTGTTGTAATCAAACCCTACATCTTGACAAAAAATGGAAAGTCGGTTATCTTGGCACTCGACAAAGTTTCAATAGTGCAATAAATGGAAAATGAAGGCTTTGATCTAGCACCAGAGGACTGTGAAATCAAATCTAGAATCCACCTACTAGGACATAGTCGCCTAGGGCAACTTGGTCCTCAAAAATCAGCTCCAAACTTATATCACAGGTGCACAATACTTTGTTCACTCTGTTTCTAAAGTTTGAATTTGTCTATGATTTTTTGTGCATGTATTTGCATCAAAATAGTTAATTGCACCATTAGCCTAGCCATTTAGTTGCATTTCATTCCAAATATCATTTCAATTTTGTTCAAGGGAAAGTTGACTCACCTTTCAGGTTGTAAGTTAGTCTTATACTTTTTCCAAATCCATCAAACCCCTGCTACCTTAATTCTTTAATGAAACCCATTTAGAAAAAGTGCCCAAATCCTAAGGGTAAAATCCTAGGGTCTCACTATTTCTTCATTTCACAACCCATTTGTGATATTAATGATAGGGGGTGGAACAATCAACACTAACTCATTCATGTAATGGCGTATTACTTTAATCCCAAATTTATCTCATCAAAAGACTTTAGGGATGTTGATGGAGAGGTTATGAAAAGCATCTAGACATGCGTGAATTGGAAGATGGCACCTAAGGTTGAGGTCAAGGACCTAATTATGGAAGATTTGTAGAGATTCAAGCATGTTGAGGGGAGGCTTTTTGCAATCACCATTAGGTAATAATTTTTTTTTAGTTTTTTCTTCACTTTACTTTAAATATTTGAGGTGTACAATTATTGATTACTTACAAAGTTGTGAATGTTCTTGTTTTCAATTACTTCATGGGAAGATTGAGGTGGAAAAACTCAAAATCTTCAAAGGCCAACCGTTTAAATGTTGTCTCAACCTTATAGCACTCTAGATGTGAGCACCATTATGATTTATTTGATTTTATTTATATAGATAAGTGTAACAAATTGATAGAAAAATGTCTCAAGGACCTTGTCTTCATGCAATACAGCTTTCACCTTCTCCCAAAAAAGATGGAGGGCTTAATTTATCACGAGGTAATTGACTTGGACAACATTGATCCATATAACAATTGGACTACCTTTGATGAGAACCCCATGTTTATAAGGATGAGATTGCTAAATTTGAGAGACAAACAAAGGTTGTAGCAAAATCAAAAGTAGGATGCAATCATGGCTAAGGGTGAGGGTCTTGAGGACGATTCGTTACCTTGTAGTTCAAGGGTAGAGTTGATGTTGTAATTGACACAAGAAAATGAGACCTCAACATCAAAGGATGTGTACAAGGAAAAGAAAAACGTAAAATGTTGTAACTTGAATGAAATTGTATTTTTTGATGATTTTTCAATCATGCGATTCATATCATATTATTGTCTATAATATTCATTCTACTCCTTTTTTATTCAAATATTAAAATTTAAGAGAATTTTCTTATATGAAGAATATTGAATACAAATAAATTAGAGTTACACTTACCTGACTAAAACTGTAATTTCACGTTAAATAGATAATAGAACACGGTGAAGAAGTATGATTTGGTAAATGAAAGATAAGATAGAAGCCTGACGAAATGAGATTGATTTTTGCAGGGATAGAATGTATTTATGCATAGCACCAAAAAAAAAGAACAAGAGTAGCCTTCCATTATAAAAGAAGAAGTATTTAGGCGCCCATATTTGGCTTATATGGATTCAAATTATTCTGTATGAGAAGGGACTGTAAGTACCGTTCATGGTGTCAATTTGTGAGCCACATCTATATAAGCATCTATGGGTACGATCCAACAAATATCTAAAGTGGGAGTGACTTTAGCTTCCCATTTATATATTGTAAATAATAAAAGCTAACATCCAACGTAAAATGTTTATGTTTGTGTAATACGTTGATTTTAATTAAAAATATTATTAAGTTTTAGATTTAACTAAGTAAATTAAATTAATATAAAAAAATAAAAAGGGTATAGTTAGATGAAGTTTTTTTAGTTTGAAAGTTGTAAAAGTGGTAGATGATTAAGGAGAAGATAGAGGGAGATTTGAAAGGTTGAAATTAGGTTTTGGAAGAACCTATTTTAATAGTAGTCAATAATGTCTTTTATGACTAATAGTGTCATATGGGGTATGATAAGTATGTCTTGTGTAATACCATGTATAATGTGTTTGTGTCTTAGAATCCATGGCTTTGTCTTTTATATTTTGTTGACACAAATATGTTGCATATGTTAACATTTGTCCCAATAGTTGTAAAAACCTATCAAATCTTAAAAGGAAAAAAAGAGTCGTACGTGGTACGTTTAGGAGCTTTCCTCGATCAAGTCCTTAGTGGCATGCCTTATTATGAAGTAGTTGAAAGGTTGTGGGTGTGTGGTCCTATAGTGCTCTAGTATATGGAAATGTAAGAATGGTCCAGTTGGTGTGTGCGACAATGGTGGATGTCTTAAATGAGTAAATTATGAAAGTGTATGATTTGCTAGAAGATAAAAAAGATAAATTGACAGATCATTTATTTTTTAAAGAAACACTTAAATAAGCATTTTCAACTATGATTTGTTTGTTGATATAAATTAGAGTCGGGGTTCTACAAAAAATAGTCATTTAGGTAAGAAAAAGTGATGTTGAATTTCTATGACACTACTATGTGTAGTTCATTCTAAGGGATAAGAGCATTTTGTGGTAGTGTCCTAGACAATTGTAGATAGGGTGTACGGGTGGAATAAAGCTTTTATAGAACAAGGGGTCTTGTACAAGTGGGATGGGGTGTTTTTCAAGGGATTTATGTTTTGAGAAGTCAAAATTGGTCAAAAATGTGCCTATTACAAGTGAGCATTAAAGTGAGTGCAAAATGAGGTGGAAAAATGTGAAGTAAGCACTTTTTATCTCTACATATATAAAACTTGGAGGTAAGTATATCTAGTTGTATGAGAGTACAAAGAATTTGTACTAACATTAAACTATTTTAAAGTATTTTAGAATTGATTGGAACAAAACCTCCCCAACTCAAAACTTTCATGTCTTGATTTTTTCATAAATAAAGTAACATGTATATGATTAAATTGTTTGAGTAATTAGGAAAATTTCCTATTAATTAATTAATCATTTATTAATTATTAGGCCCTTTTTACTTTATTACACTTACTTGCTAAACATATAGGAGTGTTTTTTTATTATTAGATTGGGCTAATTATAGGCCATGTTGTATCATTGTATAGGATAATGACACTTGTCACAATCTAATTAAATTCTCATCTAGTGTTTGCCATTTTCTTTTATAGGCATTCACCTTTCATTATAATCATTAATTCAAAATTAATTCAATACACATATAGATGCTTTTCTATATCAATCATTTTCTCATGGTTGCATAGCAAATCAATTGCTTTGATCTTTCTTGGTGATAGGTGTTTTGGTTGCAGGTGTTTTTTGAGAGTTGTGAGGCTCACTATCAACTCTAACATTGTATTAGAGCACCAAATCTATGAATTTATGTCTAAATTTTGTGAGATCCGACCTTGAGAGAAAAACAACTCATCTTAGAGAAAAAAGGGCATCATAGTTGGATGATCTAGAATGGCCAAAAGCCTAAGAATTGTCTGTCAATTTGCTGAAATCAGAGAAGTTGAAATTTTGGAAAAAATTTGGGCCAAAGAATCCGCATGAAATTCTATACAACCATACAACTCCATACAACCCTGACCTCCATTAAAGCTCTATGTCCAGGTACATGCAACTATTTTTTAATTATTTTTTGGTTTTTCAAAATTTCTAGAAAAAATGTAAGAGTTCATATAAAATACTCTGCACCAGACAATATTTGGTTGAAGATTATAGCAACCCAAGATCTAGGAACTTCATGAAATCAAAAGAGAGATCAAATATGAAATAATAATGTTATTGTATCAAAGGATGCAAATGATATATTATGATTGTATGATTGTTGATTCACACATGAGACCCCTTGGTTATATAGCCAAGATGAGACATATGCTTAGACAAGATCATGACAAGTGTCATAATCCTATGTCATGGGACAACTACCTCAACAATTATTAAATGACCTACGACACTAGAATTAAATGTCAAAAGATAAGATAGTATATTATGACAACTAACAACCTTCTAGAAAGATTCCTTAAGACCTAAATAAACATGTGAATAGGACCTACTAGTGAACTAGTTCGATAAAACACCATATTTACACCAACAACCCCCCTTAAGTGCAACGTAGGGAGGAATAAACTAATGCAAATGATGAAAATATGCAAGGATGATGATGGGTCTCAACTACAATACCATGTTAGGTACCTATGTACAAATATAATCTCTCACAAAATAAGAAAAGGAGAAAACCCAGTGGGACAAAACTCCCCCCTAGAAGAGAGATGAAAACAAAAATGCTCTCACTGAAGTGTGAGAAGGATAAAACTCCATGTGAGGAAAAAGACCCTCATAAGAGAGGAGAAAAGATACCATGCATCCCCCCTCAATATAGAGTCTCCTACAATGATGGTAAGTGCTCAACATTGAATGTTGAAGATGATCCAATTTCATTGAACAACATCAGTCCCCTTAGGAATAAAAAAAAACAAGATGGTATGCAAGTTATCTTTTCATTCCTGAAAGGAAGATGGGAGAAGAAATATGATGGGTGATGTCTCAAAATTATGCTCAAGTGTCTCCATGTTGATTCTGAAAGCTATCACACTCCAAATAAGCATTCTAGGTCACACTGAAGAAGAGGATAATCCATCATGATCCCATAATAGTGGTTTACAATTTTAACAAACCGGGATACATCAAATTATTATTTTTAACTGAATCTTCACATTCGGGCACCTATATCGGCTAAACTATGAGGAATTTGAAGAAGGTGCAAACTAGAGTCTCATCAAATTTTGTCTCTAGATTCTAAAAATATTTTTTTCAAAATTTTTGGAATCAAATTGCACTTCTTTTTCCATCTCCCACGAAAATTGTTTTTTTTCAGAAAACAACATTTTTAAAAAGTGACGAAACAGATAACGAGCAATTTTTTTTTTTTTCCATGAAGGTAAAAATTAAATTCTTCAAATTTAGATTTGTAACTTTGATATCTAGTCGATTTGGTTATTAGATAGTTTTTATTGAATATTTTTTCCTTAATCAAGTTTCTAGCAAGTCAAACAAATTACAATTCAGTATAATAACACACTGTGAGGAAAGTGAATTTTGTATATGTGTCAAATTTTATTTTATTTTTTGTTGGATCAAGGACTCTTAATATCCGTGCACTATATTTTTCATTTTTTTTTTGATAATTCCTATTTTTCATGAAGGAACAAAGAAATTCATTTGACAGAAACCGTGTTTAATAAACTTAAAAATAAATACAACAAAACCAAAACATATTAAATTATATTCATTGATAGCTTGTTCCTGGAGGAATACGGCATAATCATTTAAACAGGCCCAACCATCCATCCGTTATTCATGATTCTGACCCAACCAAATCAAAATAAGATTTCAACTAAAATTTGTTCCTCTCAGGAATTGTAAACCACTATTATGACAGGACAGCAAAATATCCTAGAAATGGATGTAGAACATAATCAAATAAAATATGTCTCCTCTGAAGATAAAGAAGCCTCCTCCAAATATTGCTCAAAAGTATCAAAACTCATGTCAAACTATGAGGAGTGATCATGTGGAGAATGAACAAGAGGGTTAGAGTGTTCCCTCACAACAACTAAAGAAGGATCATATCCATCAAAGAGAAGATGAATGCACTCAATGATGTCTCCAAAATCTGAAATATGGGACTTTGCAAACAAACCTACAATTTTGGTCAGAACTCATCCCAAGTAGATGTATCTAGAAGACAATGAATGTCTTGTTGCACTAAATCTCAAGAAGCCAAAATTGTGGCAACACAAGCATCATTAGAAGCAATAATAGATGAAGGAGAAGGAATTTTAGCACATGTCTCTAGAACCACATTAGATGAAAGAATACCAAGATTCAAATGACTAAACTAAATCTCCTCAAAAGTTTCCACACTAGATGCTTGATTGTGAACGTCAATCAAAGGAACAATAGGAGAAAAATGTGAGAAGGTGTAGACTCAAGATTGGTGATCAATGTCCCCAATTGAAACTATATCTTTGTTTAGTAAATCTTGGATTATGATAGAATCTGGTGTTAATTCAACACTCTTTGTTACTCCACCATGTGTGATTTGATAGATAGAAAGGATATTCGTTGACAATGAAGGCACACAAAGAACATAATTAAATGACTTGCCATTCATTTTAATAGATCACTTCCCACAAACATACATATATGTTTTCTTAGCCATCAATATGTGTGGTGATGAACAAGACTCAAATGAAGAGAACATAATCTTGAATGAAGCCATATGATGTGAGGCTCTTGAATCAACTATCCACCTCTCTGACTCATAATTTGCAACTGCAACAAGTATTTTTTGTTAGGAAAAGGTATGTTGTCCACCTTTCATAATGTTATAATGCAATATTTATTTATTATGTGGTGCACCTAGGAAATCTAGGGATATGTGCATCAGATGGGCTAGCATTCTTGGGGCCACTTTATGTGTTGTATGTAACATTAGATTAAATATTTAATGTGGGGTTGCACATGGGAAAAATATTTCATGTTGAGAAAACTTAGTACCGAGAATTAAATGTGGGGTTTAATGGTATTGTAAGCTCATGGTATTAGTCACATGGTTTTATGTAATACCACTTGGTGGTTTTGTGTGAGCTTGTTTATATAAAATGAAATACTTGGGCAGTTTTCTAAGGTTGGTTGGATCTTGTTAGCATTTTGTGAGGGTTGAAGCATGGAATGGGATGTGTGGTTACATGCTTTCTCACATGGATTGCTTGTAGAGGACTTACTTTTTCAAAGGTTTTCATGGAGAACTCTATAAACTTATAGTAATGTTTATTGTTGAATAATACATGATTGATGGATGCTTTTGGAGGTTGTGCTTTTCCTTCTTGAGGGTTTTTCTAGGGTATATCGTGTGACATATTTGATGGTATGTTGTCTATTCTATTGTATATGGATTTTGAATACTTAATTGCATAGATTTCTCTATTTGGATTATGTAAAAATTATCTTGGGTGGATGCATATTTCTTTTCACTTTCCCCTTATGTCTCCTGGACTATTAAGAAGAAGAAGAAGATGAACCCTTTGAAAATGAAGGAAAATCGATATGATTCTTCTTAAGAAGATGCTTCAACTCATCAATTTGTTTTTAATAACATTTATGTTCATCATTCCATGTTTTCTTGCAATATGCATATTTAGGCTTCTTCTTAGATGATTCCCCTTGAGAGGGAGAGGATTTAGATTTTTTTTGTAGATTTTTTTTCTTCTTTTGCTTCTTTTTGGGATTCCCTTATTCTTTATGTACCTTAGGCTCACTAGCTAACAATTCTAGTGACTTAGAAGAATTGATTAGACCCATATAAATTAAATTTGCTTCCTCTTGCATTAGGAGATTTGAAAATTCATCAAACTTAGGATCAACATATGATGCTCCCATAGAAGGTTGATGGGTATGAAATCCAAAAACAAACACTGAATACCCAAGATGGTAAGCTTGGATAACACATTGAGAATTAATTGTAAATCATCCTTATCAATATTGTAATTGTTTAGTTGTGTTTTTCATTGCTTAATCTTGGATATGTAGTCTTGGATGTGGTCAAAACATTTAGGATCAAGATTCATCAAATCATTGTCAAGTTAATATCCCCTAATCTTATCAATTTTACCGTACAGTTTCTCAAAATTCTCCCAAGCCTCTTTAGGTATTTTACATGATTCAATATGAAATTGTAAATCAAAAGAGACTAATGAACATATGCATCCAAGTGTTTTCTCATGATCAATCTCCCATTTTTCCAATTCTTTAACATTAATAGGTTGAGGAATGGTTTCTTTTAGATGGCCTAGACAACCCTTTAACATGAGATAATTTCATAATGATTTTCTCCTTAAAGTACAATTATATGGAGTTAGGAGTTCAATTTGATATTTCCTCACTACAAGAACACACAACAAGAAAAAATAAATCAATCATCCACCACAATATTACCCCCCCCCCACTAAATTACTCAATCAATAAACTCCCTAGAAATATATGGTTTGGCACTTCATTCTTAATGCAATTATAGGTGCCACTTGCTAGAAAAACATAGTGGACTTGATCTTAGTGCTTATAGATGTCAAATTTGACCACAAACATGAAGTAAAATTTTGACATAGAATGGGATCAATTTGATCAAACCACTACAAAATACATGAAAAATTATATACTTTAAAAAAATTGCACCAAAAAATGTTACTATAGGAGCGAGAATAGAGCCTAGGAAGTTCCCAAAATGAGAATGACTAAGAAACACCTATGAGAATCTACAATTTATGGAAAAACTAGGCAGCGAAATAAAAAATGATTGCACCACTATGAAGAGCGTGAAATTCTACCACAAATAAAAAAAAATCTTGAAAAAAAAGGTCAAATGATTAAGTTATGAGTCTCTAAAGTTTCCCTTCCAAAATGAAACCGCCAACTATGAGGGGGGGGGGGAAATAGGGGGTCAATCTGTTGATCTCAACCTAATGCAATATTAACATAAGCAAAAGAGGTAGACAAAATATTCCCTTTATGCTTATGTAATATTCCCTTTTTGTTGACAAGATATTATTTGTCTGTCGATGGAATATAAACAAAATATTCTTGAAATATCTAGCGTCGGAAAAATCATTGAAGAATATTTATCAAATATTTGGAATTTGTACAAATGCACTGATATATACTCCTCACCATCAAGGATGTTGTGGCCTTAGAGAAGGCTATCACTTGGCGCCATCTGGCGCAACATGTTGTAGACCTACTATCCACAATTTTTTAATTTTTTCTTTTTATTAAAAATGTTTGAAGAAAATATTTTTTTAAATGAAATTATTATTTTTAACATCTAACCCATACCACTGCAATCATGACAATCATACAACCATACGAATGATGAAGGTGGGCAGTATATTCCTTACGCTTCAATTGAAGTTCTCTAATTTTAACAATTTGATAGTCAGTCTTGGGGTTTTGGGGCCTTCTAGATGTGATGGAAAGGTCTTCTTTGACCCAAAATACTCCAAAATTGCAGCTACCTCTTGGATCTGGTAACCACTTCTCATCTCCAAACCCTCATAGATCTGGCCTCAAATGTCCAATTTGGATGAAATAAAAGTAAAATTTGACTTTCTTGAACCATTTGAACTCAATGGTGAGCTTAGATTTGCACCAACAAGCTCTAATTTTGACTTGCAATACAAACACACAAAAAAGAAATGCCCAAATTTGATATTTCTTTCAATCTTTTTTATTCTCCATATCAGCATTCAATGCAAGAGAAGAGCATACTCAACCATTCAAAATCCATCAATATTTGCAACCTAGATCTCTCAATAAATACTAACAAGAAGTAATTCCACAGGATTTCATACCATGTAAGAGTTGTTATAAAATACTTTACACCATGCAAGATCTAGGAACTTCATGAAAGCACAAGAGAGATCATATATATGAAAGAATAATGTTATTCTATCAAAGGATACAAATGATATATTGCAGTTGTATGATTGTTGATTTACACATAAGACCCCTTGGTTATGTATCTAAGGTGAGACATAGGATTAGACAAGATCATGACAAGTATCATAATCCTATGTCATGAGACAACTACCTCAATAATCATTAATTGGCCTAGGACACTAGAATTAAATGTCAAAATAAGATAGCATCTTATGACAACAACCTTCTAGAAAGATTCCCTAGGACATAAGTAAAATTAAGTATGTGAATAGAACATACTAGTGAACTAGTTAGGTAAAACACTATATTCACACCAACAACAAAAAAAATAAAAAAATAAAAACAAATATTTTAATAAAAAAAAAGAAAGAAGGTATTTTGGTATATACAAGGTACTTGCACTTGCAAGCCCATACCCATGTGGGGCTTCCCTTGCAACGGCAATGAATTTAACTCATATTGCCCTATAGTTTCCCCAATACCATCAATTGACAACATATAACCAATGGTGTCCATTTACTCCAGCAAAAATTTTCTAGTGATCAATGCACAAACCAACAAAACAATGAAATATTTTTCTTGAACAAAATATTCTACCTAGCATCAAAATATTCTACCATACTATTACATTCCAATAAAATCTCAAGTGAATAGATTTTTTTCAACAATAGGGAATATTTTGTCTATTCACGACATATTCCAATTTTTGGCATGATGTTGTTAGCATGAAATCATTTGTATAGTTGGCCCCTTGCCCCTCCTCCTAGCCCCCATTTGGCCTAAGATAGTTATTCTTAATTTTCTCCATGTAACTTGGGCATACAATGTTAAAATCAGCTAAACAATATATTATTAGAAAGTTAGTTGCACATACTATCTAGCGATGCAAGTCTCATCATCATATTTTGTTGTTGGTATAGTTTATCACCTGTTGAATTTAGATCATCATTTTTGCTTCCGATCTCATAAGTTTTCACTTGTATCTTTGATTTTCATGATTCTTACAGTGTTGGAAAGGTATTTCAGAGCTCTTTAGATCCATTCATGCTCTTTTTCCATAATATAACCTAGGTACATTTTATTCATTTTTTATTTCATGTTTTTCTTAATTACTTGGATGTCTTGGCACCCAGAAAGGATTTGTTTGCATGAAATGACTCTATTTGATCTTCTTTACATGCATTAAAGTTATCGATCTCTAATTTTTTTCATTTGAGGATGTATCATGGGTTTTTTTGTACATCCATTTGTGGTTATCCCAGAAAAGGATAATTATGTCTTGGTGAAATGGCATTCTGACACATCTCAAGTAGTTTGATCTTTTTATTTGTATGGGCTCATACCTATACCAAACACACTAGGAAGTTGATCATCTTGGAGTATTATCATTTATCATGTTGTAGGAGTTATTTAAATTATAGTGTTGGTCATGACACTATGTTTGTTGTATCAGACATTAATTGTCCCCACACACTTTAGACTAGACTTTGGGATATTCATAAAGACCCTTATATATCTCTCCATTTCCAAAGGATTCTTCTTCAAATTGTCTCATTCCCTTTGTAGATGTAGATTGTATACCCTCTAATGATGATAATTTAGAAGAGCTTGAGTATATCACAGATCTTGCATGTTCCAATTA
>VDFB02131917.1:0-11266 GCA_007258455.2 Sequoia sempervirens | reverse complement strand
CTCGGCATGCTGCCCTTATTCATTACAACTGGGCTGAGATAGAAATTGTGATCATCATATTCATCAAGAAAGGAAATGATATACAACTGAAAGAGTTAAGTAGAGTAATCCGTCAAGCCATTAAACCAACTATGCATTCATAACAATCATGTAAATGCTTTCTGAAAGCTACAGGTGAACAGCGGGTTTAATCCGCTCAATCAATTTAACTGAGCACATTCATTTCAAGCATTTTTGTATGGTTTATGTTCTTTTTCCACAGTAATATTTGTTCATCATGTTCATAATGTCATGCAAGGTTTAGATCAACAATGTTCTTTCTCACAATCAAGCATAGTGAACAAGCATACATAATGCCTTAACGAAGAGAGTTGTTTTAGATTTTTTTTAATCTCAGAAGAGAGCAGATTCACGGAATAGTTTATTGAATGGTGCATGAAGAGTGCCAGATAAAAGCAGTGACAGCATCTAATCAATACATAAACAATTTAGTCATCCATTAAGTGGTGAAGCAATCAATCTTGTGTTTTAGAATACAGTGTTCAAGTCGGTTAGATGTAATCTTTTGGATAACAGTGAAATGAAATAGTCCAAGGTACATTGTTTTAAAGTTTTGTTTCATCATTTATCATGTGTTTCAAATGGTGATACAGCAAGTAGAAAGTCATTTCAGAATGAGCAGAGTTTATAAAGTAAAATTCTACTGAGGATTTGAAGTGAATCCATGAAGAGAATAATTGTGAATGCATAGGAGACCAAGGTAAACAACTCATCTACATACTCAGTCAAAAGCATTTTGTGTGCAAGGAAGAAATACAAATGAAGTTGATAATCGAAAATATAAACAAAAGATACATTTTCAGATCTCATGATCTTGTGGAGGGTGTTCAACAGTAGTGCATTTAGAGGTACTTTTTCTTCACAAAGAGACAAATATAGAAATATGGAAATGACTCTACAAAGTGTAATCAAAGTGCAGATATAAGAAGGTTTATGGAAAACATTCAGCTTTATCATATTATGGTGTACCTGTGTTAAGGAATAGCACTGATTTCTCTAAGTTTCCAAATGCCCATATATTGAAATTGGGAGTTTCTGAATGTAACAGAATGCCATGAAAGGAATTTTGAGTCAAATGCAGCCTTCTTCCAGAATATTGAGTACCCATGATTGTTTTTGCATTAGTACAGAAATAGGTGAATTCGAGTTCATATTTTGAGTTATAAATGTCTTATTTTTAGAGCAGCCATCTTGGGGTTTTGAATTCAAAAGAAGACAGTTCAATTTCCAGCCTTCCCATATGGAGTTTTCAACAGTGATACAAAAGGAATATATTTTCTTCAAATAACAAATACCCATATGCTGAAAATTGAAGAATTTGAATGCTAAAAGGAGCCCAGTTTTACATAGATATCAAATTACATATTTTGTTTATTCTTCATACACCCACATTGGGGTTTGAGTTTAAGGACAGATTTAGTGCCATTTCCAAGTTACTCGTGTGGAGACTTCTACAAATAAACAAAATAGATGCTTTATATTATTTCCAGAATACCCATGATAGGGTTTGAACTAAAATGTAGATTTCTCATATACCCAAGTGGGGCTTTCTACAGGAACAACAAAATGAATAGTATTTTTCAAAGTAGCGAACAACCACATTGGGGTTTTGATTTAAAAGACAAGACTTTCCAATTCTTGAGTTACCCATATCAAGGTTTTATAAGAAAATGCAAAAGAAGGAAGAGAATCGACATGAGTCAAGCTCCATGGAATTAAAACACAAATTTATTCCAAGTATCCATTACCATATGAGGGTTTTAAGCAAAGTGCAGATTTCTGGTCATTTCTAGCTTACCCATGATTGGGTTTTTCAACAGAGATATAGAAATGGATGAATTCTTCTAGAACATCATTTACCTATGTGGGTTTCTTCTCAAAACACAAAAAATTGCATGTGCTCTAATGGCTCGAGCTCTAGTTCTAGAGAATGCCGAATTAACATTTATTTTCTTCAAATACATTATGCCCATATGAGGGTGGTTCCAGAGATACTAGAAATTGTGATCTGATCATGGGTCGATGCTCCATAAAATAACAAGAAAACCCATTGTGTGCAAGAGTGGCCACGGCCTAGAGAGAGCTTTTTGCTCTTAGAAAAGTCTATCATTTCACAAAAGGAGATGGGCCATTATAGTTTTCAATCAGATCTAAAATACTTGAAACAAATGACAATCAAAATACAGGGAAATCTCTATAGAAATTCATATTTGAGCTCATACATAGCGCGACCTGTAGATGGCCTTTAAATTTATGTATGGAAACAATGTCTTGTTGAAGTATATGAAGCTTTTTAGCTTCTTTTTGTAGAAATACAAGGAAATATAGAAGAGCAAAGCTTACCATGCGCACTGTTGAAGCTAATCAGTCGCGGCCAAAGCTAGTAGAACTTTCAAAACCCAAACAAAATGCCCAGGTCAAGCTTATGTATAGTGGCTAAATAGCGTGGTATCAACAGATAGACACAGGAAGTGAAAGCACATCAGAAGTTATGGTTATGCCACAGCCTCAAGGCCAAGAAACGGCTTTAAAAACAAACAAAAAGTTCAAGAGAGTTCGCAGGAAACTTATGAGATATTCTTACCATCAGAGGTTGAGTATGGTGAAGCACTAAGATTCGAATGGAGGCTCAGAGTTGAAACCCTATCCTCTCTCATGGCGGCATGTTTTCCCAAGCAGAGCAATTTTTTTCCAAAGAGATGATTGCAAAATGAAATGGTTTTAGGGTTTGACTTGTTTTTTCCCTTGCCCTAATTCGAGTTAGGTTGAATATTATGGGTATGGTTAATGATTTTGTTTCACAATACAATGGTGGAGAAACTCGAACTTAGGAATTCTTTGCAAAATATCAAAAAAATTGAAGCTTAATATTTGGAAGGGTCGAATTCTAACATGCCTAGGTCAAGCCTTATGGAATGATGATGTTATTTTCTTAAGAACTAAGGTTTCTTTGTTAAATTTTTAGCAATGTAAGGGGTTGTGAACTTAGGGAAAATTTATGATTAATGGTGCCTTGGTGAGGAGTGGATAAGTGAAAATATATTTGATTTTAATTGATTTTGTGAGAAATCAATAAAGATTGCAAAATAATCTCATATATGCCTTGGCTTTTGTTTTTTAATTGATTTTGAAGAAATCAATTAAGCTATTGAGAGGATAATATGTCTTATATTTTATGATTTTTGAGGAAAATCAAAATTTATTGTAATGGGGAAATAAGATAGTTGTTTTTTGCAAAAGATTTCCCTAAATCTTTAATTGCAAAAATAAAACAATTGTAAAATCTACAAACCTTGTAAAGCAGAAGCATAAAGCAATACTTTATAAATTGTTTTATGTTTTCTTGCTATTTTTCGCAGATTGATGTTGATTTTTCTGCCTTGGGTCAGATTTGAGTTTCATCTTGGAGAGATAAGGTGCTTTATTTCCTTTTAAAGCAGATTTAGCCTATTTTTAGAGGCTTTTCAGTATGAACATGGAAATAGGGTGTTTTTTCTACTTTTATGCAAACCTTTGAGACAGTTTGTAACCTTCTTCCTTGAGATTTTCTGGTGAGCTCGGATTAGGGTTTCTAGGATATTATATTTTGAAGAAACTTAGTTTTTCTTCTCTTCTCTTCTTTAGTCCAGATTACAGTTTCTTGCTCCCAGCCTTTTGAGCTTGTAAACTCAGTTGTACTCAATTCAGACAGGAACACTCTTTCAGTTTTAATAAAGTAGCATAATTCTCCTTCTCATTTATGTCTCATTTTTATAATAGCAATTTGATGTCCTTGTGGTTCAAATCATAATCCTTTTATGTCTTGTTGTTGTAAGTTGTGTTTCAGAATTGCATAGTTTCAGGTTGTTTGTTGTATTTTTTCTAGAAATCTTTATGCAAATTACTGATGGAAGTATGTGCCAGTGGGATTGTGAGATTTACTATGATAGGAAATCTGTTGTGAGTGTCAGTGTTTTAATCTCATAGCTTCTAGTGAAATACCAGTTAGATTTAGATTTTAATTTTAGTTCATCCTTCTAACTCTTTTCCTTAGAAAAATACTTAGAATAGGATCCCTCATTCGGAGAACTAGCTCACTCTGGAGATTCCTTCTTCATTTAGATCACCCACATCTGAAGAAGGTTTCCATGTTTCATTAGATTGCTGAATCCTGTATTCAGTAGGGTGCAAATCTAATTGATAACAATACATGTAGACACTGAAAATTGTCCTAATCGATATCATACATTTAAAACATATTTATTAACATCATTTCCTCTTTAATCCATCATCTTTTTTCTTAATTGATTTAATTGGCCTAGATAATTAATTAATTGCATCATTTTCATCTATTATCCTAATTAATTTAATCAAGTTAATCCATCCCTTTTGACGCTAACATTTCATCTCATTAAATTAAATACATCAAAATATTTAATTTAATCTCCTAAGTCATCTTATTTAATTAAATAAACCTAACTTATCTAATTAAATATCATTTCATCTCTCTCCCATTTATTAAATCATCTAATTTAATAAATAACCCTTTAATAAATAACCCTTTAATTCCTCCAACCCCTAATTGCATAATTAAATCTTGCTTTAATTAGAAATTAAACTAATTTTCCTCTAAACAAAGGGAAAATTCCTTATCCCCTTTTTTTACACAATTAAAACTTGTTTTAATTTGTAAATTACCTTTTTTCCTCATCCAAAAGGAATATTCCAATGAATATTCTCTCTCCTCCAATCAACACACTTGGCTTCAAATGCAAGTCATCTTTTAACCTTTTGAGCAAGTTACCTTTGAGCTGTGTGAGTAGGTCAAAAGTGTGTTTGTTTGAGGCAAGTGTGGGCCCTTGATTAACTTTCATCTTGCATTCTGATCCATTGATGAGAATCCATGATCCATGCCTCTAATCCCCTTCATCTTGAACCATTGATTAAGCTTTTTGATCTCAAATCCATCTATTCCTCATTTTCTCTCCTATAAATAGACAATATTTGGAGACACAATGATCCATCTTTCAATTGTAAACTTATGTTGTTGAATTCACTCGCGATCCATACTCTCAACTTAAATGCTCTGTTAGCTTATTTTAGTTCATTTTCACAGTATAACAGCTTAGAGCATCCATTAATGGCTTCCTAAAATCCATCTTAGTTTGTATATGAATTAGGGTTTTCATCTTTTAGCATAGTTTTAGCTTAGATTAGCTTAACAATAGAAAAATCAATGCATACTTAGCATAAAATCATGGTAACTTAGCTTGCATCATGTTTGTTTGTGCATAAACTAGGTTTTCATACATAAATCACAAGGGTTTCATTGATTCTCTTCCATAGAATTAACTGAAATAGGCTCACTAATCATGAGATTGGGAAAGGGTCGTCGTTTCACATCAACACAACACCAATTCCACAATGGGATAAGTTTTAGATGGATTAGAGTAGATGTTTTAAAAGATTTCAGAATTTCATATGTTAGGTTTTGATAAATGTTTAGTTTCAATTTGATTTGAATGATCTTGTTGAGAATCGGGTATTAGTGGCTTTGTTATGTTTTGATTCTTCATGGATCAAAGCGTAATTTAGCCAATACTAATATTTTTGGTCACATTCTGGCACTAGAGGGAGGGGACAGGGAGGCCAGGATGTCCAAGATGGACAATTTCTGGGGTCTCCTCTGGTTGGACAACCACTTCAGGTTTAACCACAGGTGTAGCCATAGGTATAGTCATAGGTACAACCACATCCAGGACTACCACCACCACCAGATGCATGAGATGCTTTGATATAGTAGTTGCAGTAGCAGGTGCAAACATTGACTGGTGAGCGGGACCAGGCCCGCTAGCAGGTTTTGGCTATTATTGCTGAGCAAGACTAGGCTCAATAGTAGGTGGTTGTAGTGACAACAAAGAGAGATTAGGCATTGTAGAGAGTTCAGTCTGTCACAGGAGAGAGGGATCAAGAGGTGATCAAGAGGTACTAGATTGAGTTGATGGTGGTAGCGACACATGGTCGGACCATGTTAGCGTGGTTATTTAGATAGGCTGTTATAGAGGCTACATATTATAGGAAACATTACCATTGGGATGTTCTAGCAGCTCTTTGTTAGCCAGATTTTTCACAGCGTAGCGATGTGCATCCTCAAGCAGAGGATCAGCCTGAGAGGCAGGCTAGAGAGGGTAGCAACCACCAGGGCTAGCTTTTTGATGTATAGACACGTTTTGATTTTTCCCCATTCTTTATCACTAATATACTTTCATGGGATATTTTTTGATAGCCTCGTGGATATTGCATTTATGATCGATATACATACACTGATCTAGATTTTGTACCATGACACATTTTTTGATATATATATATATGATACAAATGATTCATGCTATGATGTGTTCACTTTATTTCATGTATGGATGATATGATATGGATGCATTTATTTTTATGACTATGTGATATGCGATGATCATGATATGGATGGATGCAATGTTATGTTTTTTTCATTATCTTTTCACGATATGACATGGATGGATGATTATGCAGATGTTATGGATGCAAATGATATGGATGCATTTCTTTTATTGTATATTTTATATGCATGTTTTATGATAATGTATGCATGTGGATGTATGGATGTAATTTTTTATGATATGCAACGATTTAAGATGCTTAGAATAACAAATCTATATTATTCATCACAACTCAAATGATTATGCATAATGTATGATGTGATACTATTATTCATCACAACTCAAATGATTATGCATAATGAATGATGTGATATGATCATGAGATGGATGTTATGATTATGCTGATGGATGCTTTATGAGATGCATGCATGTTGATGGTTTATAGATACAGGGTGGATGCATTGATGATGTTTTTGTTGACTATCATGATACCAGGTTAACACAAAGAGAAGATAGAAGAATAAAGAATGAATGACCACCGATAATGATGATTACTTCAAAAGATCCAACAAGTCATTGATCCATCAAGACTTTATTAGAGATGGTGACGAGACAATGAAAAATGCAAGATGAAATGCAAGATGGGTGCTCACACTTCAAGATCGGGATTTTTCGTCATTCCTTATTTTTTGATATAACACATAGACACGATGCATCAAGGTATTGATAACTAGGACGACGTTGTATCTAGTGTAATGTACTTTGACTCGACAAGCAGATAGGATAGTTCCTATTCACATCTTGACATACGAAAACGTCATTGGAATGCAAGTTAGAAGCTTTAGAATATATTGGACCAAAGCATACACAATAGTCAACAACATACCCCAAATGACCTTCCTACACACAACTAAGCAAGTATATGCCAAGATTATTTTACAAGAGTATCCACAAGAACAACAAACAAAAGATAATGATCGATGCACCATTCCTTTCTCTCTAAATTGTTTTGTTAGACATCATCCAAAGGTCCTTGGAATGGGTCATTAAGATAAATCATAAGAAAAGATCAAAACAAACAGTCAGTGTTATCTAGAGCTCTTGCTAGTTTAAGTTTAGCTAAAGTGATAACTGATACTAATGTCTATCACAAGAAGGATACATCTTAGGACATGTTAATCAAAGATTTTTTGATGTGGGGATAATGATGCTAAGATGAGCCGTTGCTATAAACTTCACTGACATATTTACTTGTGATTTAGACTTTAGATTTAGACTTTTAGGTTCACACTTTACAACTCGCTATACTTGCTTTCTACTTGTTTCGCCAAAGGTTGAAGGTGACAATCGATTTATTACGGGTGAAAGTTAATTGCAGGCGAAAGTGAGATGGGATGGATGGGTTTTTGGATTTTATAGAATATTTGAATGTTTTTGGTATTTTTGAAAATGTTTTGAAGTTGTTTTTGGTCTTTTTGGAAGTTTATATGGATGTAGGGATTTTCGGATTTTCTCGAGGTTGTTTAGGCTTTTGAATATTTTGAGGATTTTAGGTCTTGAATGTTTCTATTATTTTTGTGTTTTCCATTTTCCTAATGCTTTGTGTTTTCTAAATATTTGATGTTTTCTTTGTGTTTTGAGGGTTATACACATGTTTAAGGATTTTCTAAGAATTATTTGGATGTTTTGGATTTTCACAAGATTTTCAAGTTTCAACCAAGAACCTAACCTAAAGACCTATCCTAGGGCCCCTTGGCCATCTATGGACAGCCTTGTCACGCTCATAGAGACTTAATGAAGTTCGACCGGGACTGAGCCATTTCCAGTAAGAAAAAGATATGCAAAGATGGAAGACGCATAATTTATTATGATGGACTCTAAAGGACTAACCTATGGTGTCTTGGGGCACATCAATGATGGCCTTTGCCTACGTGCTCAAGCTTTAGAGATGATGTAGTTCAACAAGGGGAGACTACCTCTATTTTTGATTTTGATGTTCAACCTTTTTAGGGTTTTTGATGTTTTCTGGATGTTTTGGATTTTGCCTTTACAATTTTTTGAATGTTTTTGGATTTTCGCTATACAAGATTTTGCAAATGTTTTTAGATTATGGATAAGATTTTATGAATGTTTTGGGATTTTTTGATAAGATTTTGAGGCAAACGATACCTAGATCATGATGTCGATGTCACGTTTGTGAGATATAAGACATGGATCAAGAATTACTCAAAAATAAGAGTGCAATAACCTACCGCCAATGTTTAGTAATTCTTCATAATGCAATGGATAACCAAGATAGGTAATGTATATGCAAAGAGTTTGACAGAGTTTTATCATGCTATATATGGGTTATGGGACTTCATGAGATAAAATGGTAAAGATCCTGTCAAAAGTTTTCTATGAGTAGAGTTGAAGTATACGCTAAATCTTTGTCAAGATCAAGATAAAGTGGAATATCTAGATGAATTTGGATTGGATGGATGGAGGGAACATTGGATTTATCATGATAAGGATGAGATGCTTCTATTTGAGAAGGATCATATAGACGCTTGATTCTACTCATTACGCCTGTTTGCTAGGTTTTCATCATAGTACTTTCCCAAAGCACCACCGTAGTGGTTTTTGCTGGCAGACGATTTTTATTTTTACTATTTTCTTGATTTTTTTATTTTTTTTGAAGATTTTTTTAGAAATTTTACCCTCATGTTGAACCACCTGGTGGTACTGATGTAGAGGCCACTATCATAACATGCCAATGATATCCTTCTTGAAGAAGTTGCTTTGCTAAGATATGAGCACTTGAATGCAACCTTGAAGAACTTTGATTTGCCTTGTGGATATCATAATTAACCTTGTCTATGTGAGCACATTGCAATAAAGTGCCTTCAAAATCCTTATGATGAAGAGTAGCTGCTAACACACGGTCAATGTGAGAATTGGATATCATGAATGGAGTGGACAATATCATGTATGAAGGAATATGAGATGGATTGGTTGATAGTTTAGAACCTTTAACTCTCCAAACTTGGGAAGATGAGTGATTATGGATGGGAATGGAGGTTTTTGTGGAATTAGGACCAACCATTGGATATACTTTGTTCCTTGCTTGAGAAGCCTAATTTTTCTTTTGATGGATACATTTCCCTTTTTGATTTTCCCCCATAGTTTCTTTGACTAATGGAGTTTTTGAGGGATGATTTTCTTTATTTTTCTTTGGTATCCATTTTTATTTGCTTTGTCCTTTTTTCTTGACTACGTTATTTGTTTTGATGATTTTTTCCTTGCTTAGATAGGAATTCTTCTTTTTATGTCGGTCCCAATTTGTGTATGAGATGATGGGTGAATGCCAACTCATGATATAGATAGTTGTAGCATTGAAAAAATTATCATCATAAGGATCCTTCATGCCCCATATGTTGATGTTTGTGTTAGACAAGATTGCTCCCGACATTGTGAAGGTATTATCAATACCTAATCCTTTGCCTTGATAATGTATCCTCTAATTCATAGCCACTGAATAAGACTTTTCATGAACACATGATATTGCTATGGGTTCTTTCTATTTAGGAATATGAACTATTTTTGCCAATTCCATGACATCATTCTCTATTGATACTGCTTCAAAAGATGTTGATGTTGACTCAAAAGATGGCGATGATGCACAATTACTATAAGAATCAATAATATTGACTGTTGCTTGTTCTTGAAATATTTTCTTTGATTCTATGACATCATTATCTGTTGATACTATTTCAAAAGATGTTGGTACTGATTCAAAAGATGTTGATGATGCACAATCACTATAAGAATCAATAATCTTGATTGCTGCTTGCTCTTGAGCAGGAATATCAAGAGTGGGAGACTCTTGTATTGGATGAAGAATGTCTATATGTCCGTCCAAAAGAAACATCTTAGGAGTGATATCAGGGACATATTTGGAGTTTAAAATGGTTTGGAATATTTCCCTTAGTTCTTTGTGAAACTTTGGGGATAGGGGTTCTTGATCTTGACTCGATTTAGAATAAATTTCATTATCCTCAAGAGCCTCCTCTTAACATGATCCTTGGGTGGATGATACATCATCGGTAAAAGGCTCTTTGCAACATTTTGTGGGTATGGGTGCAATAAGGGATATTTCTGGCTCATTAGGAACTTCTTCAATATGCCCAATCATTGAGTCATATGTGGGAGAGATATCACAATCTAATATCCACTTGATGTCATTATGGTATAAAATAGTGCCAAATACTATTGATGGGTTTGGACTTTGTTTTAAAATAGTAACTTGATACATGTTTGATTCCTCATAAACAACGCAAATATGTCTCGACGTGGTATCCTGGGTATTGTTTGAAGTTGATGCCTTTGTCAAATATTTTGTTTTTCCATGATCAGGAATGGGGTTCATGTAAATTTTTATATTTTCATTCCCAAATTTTTGATTGACCTCAATGTCTCTTTGTTCAATAAGATCCTCTATTAGATGTTTGAGCCTAAAACAATTTTGTGTGCTATGACTTTTGTACCAGTGAAATTCACAAAAGTGATATTCTCTATAGCTATGAGGTTTGATTTGTGGCTCTCAATAGTTTGAGAAATATTGGGGTGTGATAAGATTAGACTATATCAACCTCTTTAACATGTCTTCCATAGGTTCCCCTAAGGGAGTGAATTTTTGCTTAGTAGCATTGTTTGTTCTTTGTTGTCTGCGTTGAGTGTTTGCAACATTGATCGTTGGTTGATTGTTTGGTGGTTGCGTGTATAGTTGTTGTGTATTCATGGTTTGGGTTTTTTCTTGTCTAGGAGTAGTTAAG
>VDFB02131916.1:0-27985 GCA_007258455.2 Sequoia sempervirens | reverse complement strand
GTGAACCTGTCCACTGCTGGCGGCGGATCCACCCCCGCGGTGACGGACCGGGCCTCGGCTGCCCAATCCCCCCCACCTTTAGTGCGCAAACCAAGGCCGCAAACCAAAAAAAATTTCCTACCCATTTGACTTTTCGACGCCCCGAAAAAGACCCATGTTTTTGTTTTTTGAAAACACGTGCAAAAATGACTAAAAAACACAAAGTTTGGTTTTAGGCTAACCTAGCGGGGTACGGTGCAATGGGTGAAAAATATCCATCTCTCGTCCGCCCGGTGAATGACGTCACTATCGTACTCCAGCATGATGTCCGCTCTCTCTCGCCTCCTCGTCTGTCTCTCTCTCTCTCCTCTTTCTCCACTTGCCAGGTGTCACAATGGGCCCAAGGTAAGTCCACAATTACCTTTTATCCCCTTTTCACTTTTTCATCTCATGGTCTTTTTTTCCTTTTTTTTTAACCAAAAATTCTGCCGATTAATTCATCCAAGCTCTTTCTTCCCGAGGCCTCCATTTGCACACCGTATATCCGATTGACTCCGTTCAAACGCCGTTCTTCTCATTTTTCCGTGCTCTCTCCAACAACACGTACCACTCTATACTTTTCAGAAGTTGACCGGGGCTCCCTTTTCCTCCCCCGTCCCCCTTCTCGAGGGGGCATACCCTACCATTCCGTCCTAAGCCGTCACTCTAACCCTACCTTTCCTTGACTGGGGCATCTTTTCCGCATTCCCTCTGTTCGGGGCAGCTCACACGCGTTCCCCCATACTGGGGCATCTCTTTTTCTGGTCTCTTCCTTTACAGAGTCATCTGCATTCTATTTTTCTTCGAAACCCTATTATTCTAATAGTATTTCAAAGAGGGGCAAAATGTAGACATACAATTTTGATCACTTCTATATGATCAAACGCGTCTCCTTATTCATCCAGTTGCTCATCCCCTCTGTCAATATTAATTAAACCAATTGTTTAATTAATACCTTGCATCTTGCACAAAGGTCCTAAAGTATTCAATTTAATACCTTTCCCCTCTTTCTCCTCTAAATTGAATAAATATGCCCTTTTATTTAATTTAGTCATATTCCCCTTTTGAATTAAAATTCATTTTTTAATTCATCTTTTCTCTCTCATGGTCACATCCTCCAACTTTTGCAAGTTGGTCCCTAATCCATTTTTTATTATCTTCTTCTAATTAACCAGGGTTAGAATGTGCACACCCTTAATCATCATTATTGTCACATCCTCCATAATCTCCCGCTTGCCTCTAATCAGTCATTAGTCCATCTAACTGAGTACTTGCACAACCTTAATCATTTGATTAGCCTAACCTAATCCTCATCCTATTTATGGCACATGTCCTTGAGTCAACCTTATTAAAGGCTTTCTCCTTTTGGACAAGGCATCCCCCTTCCCCATGTGAATTTTTAATTCACCTTTTAATCCCCCAAGGCACCTAAAAGGAATTTTTAATTCCTTCACTTCTCCCCACATGTCCTCTATTCATTCTTTATTCTTTCTCTCATCCCCATGAGAATATTTGAGGAATTTTTAATTCCTCACATGTCCTCTTACCCACATGGGGACAAGGACCTCCTTTATGAGGAGATCTTGTCCAATCCCAAGGTACTTTGTACCCCTCTCCATGTCATGTCCTCCTTCCACCTCATGTCCACTTCACCTTTTAGGGCTATCTCACATGCCACATGTCAAGATGTGAGGGCTTGTGAGTTCTCAACTCACCTTAGCCCTACATCTTGATATTTGGTGGATCAATCTCAACCGTCCATTTCCCCTAGGATTTCCCAAAAATCCTATAAATACCCCCTCTTTTCTCTCATTTTAGGGAGATCATTTTGTGCTAGCCAAACTTTTGCAGTTTTGTTTCTCAACCAACACTTAGCTATTTTCATGTTCCCAAGCATCATTTGCATCTCACATCTCATATCTTGTGCCATCCAAGGAGCATACACGTCAAAGATCAAAGGGCCAACCAAAGGATCGACTCAAAGCAAGGTATAAAGTTCCATTTCGTTGCTTTGTCTTGCATTGTTTCCAACTTAGGCTAATCTTGAGGTGTAGGTTGTTTTAAGTTGTTTATTTGCACTCTTTTAACTTGTTGCTTGATTTCTAACGCTCTATTTCGACCTATCACACCACCAATATAAATTATGTTTTACTTTGAATTTAATAAATACTTATTTTGTATTTTCTATTTGAATTACGAATAAAGTCCTAATTGATAGGTTGATTGAAAACAATCGATAGCATACAAATGATATCAAATTTTTTGAATCGAAAACATGCATCACATTCTATGCTTCATATACTATAGGTTTTTTTAAAAAAAATTGAATTTCATGAAGTTTTGACCATGTTAAGGTGGTCAGGCTTAAGTTTTTTTATATTTTTTATAAGTCATAATAAAAAATTCATAATTAATTATTTACTTGGAAAAAAATTAAAAAAAATATGCATCATATCAGGACATGAGTCCTCTACTTATATCTAAAATATTATAAAAAAATATTATCATTTTATTGTGGTTAGGGTGATCAGACATACACCTACTTATTTTTTCCCTGAAATTTAAGTACTATTGTATTGAAATTTCAAATTTTCACCAAATAGATTTTATTTATTTTTAAATAAACCTGGTAGTTTAGAAACTACATTCAATTTTCTATAGATTCTATTCTCACGTATTTTTGAAATAATATAGATAACTTATTCAAATTTTTATGTCAAGTTGCCTAACTCTGATTTTTTTGAATTTTTCGCCACTTAAGGGTCTATCTTTTCCATGATGATCTTGTACATACCCACACTTCAATGTTTTTTTCCTTTCACTAGCTATTTTCTTTAACTATTTTTGACCTCTTATAGCTTATTTATCAATGGTGTAAGAGTATGTTTCCATCCATTTTTCCAAAGTCTAAGGGTTTTCTCTCTCATCATGGATTTCCTTATTATCAAACTAAAATGGTCTTCCTAGGAGAAAATGACATATGTCCATAGGAATGATATCAAACCACACATCATCTTCATAATTTCCTATTAAAAAAATCATTAGGAATTGATGATCAATAAAGATCTGGTGTCCTTTTTGTAGTTAGAATCCTTATAAGGAGTACCATGAGTTGTCCTTTTTAACTCCATATCATATAACATTTTAGTCAAGATTAAATTATTAGTACTCTCTCCACCTACAATGAACTTGCAACATTTTACATTTTCTTTGTATAGTATTTTAAATAAAATTGTCCTTTGTATAGTTTCCTCTTCTCTTTTGGATGGCTTAAATAATGTTATTTTCATCATTAGTCCTTCTCCTTTCCTAGGATCATCTGGTTGAATAACAGAACTTGTGACTTTATATGCCCTTTGGCTACATGTATACTTCCAACCTCTATTCTCTATGATACTTTTGGCTTGCCTTACTGGATTTCACAAAATAGATGGCTTGATTGCCCATATTTGAAAGAAGTACCCTAAAAAGCTTTGCCTTTGCATCTTCCATATCAGCCTCATTGTCATGGTTGCATTTTTTCTATTGCTATCCTCTACCTCTATCAAATCCATTTTACCTTTGTATTCTCCTTATTTTCTCATTGATTCATCCTCTACCTTTTCAATATACTAATATTCTTCTTTGACAATTTTTAACTTCATCATGCCCAACTCATCTTAATTATTTAAACTTATTTCATTAACATATTTTCCCACATTTCATGATTTAATTAATTATTTCATAATATTATTGAAATTTAATAAAAATCATTGGTATAAGCTAAACACAAGGGGAATAGGATAGGGTTCTACCTTTTGGGACATAGAACTTAGACCTATTTCATGCTTTGGTTCATTAGGAAACTGTAATGATGGAAATTGTACTCCCTCCTTAGATATGGGGAAATTTCTCATTTAATTTGGACCCATTTTAGTACCCTTTAATTCATCGTTAATAGGCCCCTAAGACCGTTTATTTCAGATCTCGAGGCTTTTTTCAGCTAAAACCCTGACAAAATCATCAAACACTCAAAATTTTAACCCACCCAAAAAATCTGGGGTGGCACTCATATGCCACCTTGGGCGTATGAGTCCCCTAGGTGGGATCCATATGCCAAGGCTGGTGTATGAGTCCCATTTGGGGATTATTTAGGGTTTGAGTGGGAAAATTGCCTTTTTAATTAATTTTTTTTGGTTAATGTTGGCTTTTGAGATTTCAATAATGATAAATTAGGTGTTAATGCCTATATAAGAAAGCTCCTAAGTCATTTTTCATCTAAGCAAGCATTTTCAAGAGAAATTTCAAGATCCAAGCATTCTTTCATGAGAGCATTCAAGTTTCAAAAGCAAGTAAATTTGAAGTCTTGGAGCAACATTAAAGTGTTTCTGTAGGTCTTCAAGCTCACTTTCATTCAAGATCTAGCATTTTCAAGGGTTAATCATGGTTGTCTATGGTGAATTAGGATGGATTCTAGGTTGGGGAGCTGCAACTAGCCATCAATCCAAGCCTAATGACTTGTTTCCTAAGTGATTCCATCTTCCATTATCACTCTACATTCAACCATGGATGGTACAAGCATTATTAAGGCCCATTTGGGTGATTAGAGATCTCTCAAAGTGAGTCATTCATCTTCATATTTCATTCATGCACCTCATTCTTGCACATTAGACTGGGGTTGCATTGCATTTCCGATTTCCTAATCTTAGACACACTTAAGGTTAGGGTTTACATTCCTATTTACATGCATATTCCATTGTTTCTATCAAGGTTTAATTACCAAACAAGGGGTTTGACCGAAGAAAACCCCCCATAAGCAAATCAAGTTTATATTCTGTTTTGCAAGTCTTTTGACATATTCAAATATGAAAATTGATTTGGGAGAAAAGAGCAAGTGTTGAAGTATAGATCTGAACTTTGAATTCTTAAAAAATTGAAACGGGACTGATACGCTCTAGAAGTGGCATATGAGTTCCACTACAGGTGTATTTCTAGATTTTTGCATATTCAAATGCCCCTTTTCCAAAAACTTGTTCCTGCACAGAAACCCAGATCTAGGACTAATACGTACAAACTGGCATATGAGTCCCAATAGGCCAAAATTTTAGAATTTCCAACAATTCAAAGCTCATTCCAGCCTCTCTCAGGTTTCTAGGTGCATATTTCTAAGATCTCACTTCTTTGTTTTGATTTCCATGCCTTTATAGGTCATTTAGTTAAAGATTACATCATATTAGGGTTAAGCATTTCATCTTGTATTGCATTTGTCTTTTCAAGCCCTTGCTTGGTGGTGAACCCCTCATTAGTTTACAATCATAACCTAGGACAACCCTATTGTAAGATGTCTTTCTCTTTTGCATTGAGATCTCTAACATATCCTTCAATGAAATAATTGGAAAGTGGGACTTGCTATATGTTATAAACCATACGAAAGCATCTCCTACGCCATTTTTTATTATTTCATTTTGGTGAACCTGACATACTCTCATCAGCTCGGTAAAAGAAGGTAAAAGAAAAAATAGTTAGAAATGACTTCACTTTTTACTAGATTATGTATGTTAAAAATTAGGGCTTTTACTATATTAGGGTTAAAAATGTCCTTTCACTCAAATTAACATAACGGGAGCTAGAGAGCTTTGTTTTTGATGTCATTTGTGGTGTTAGAATTGTGATTTTTCTCCCGTTCTCATCAAACATCTATCATTATGTGGTATGGTACTTATAAATACCCTATGATACAACTTGACTTATTTGATGTGGTTAGACTACTACCTTGATTTCACCTTCGTAAAGCAAGTAGAATCAAGGGGGCATATACATCTACCCTCGAATTAGATTTCTAGAAGTTAGATAAGAGGATTTTTGGACAAACTAATGAATTCATGTTGCAGGACATGGTTCCTAACATTGTGGTTTTGCAGATCACTATAGTGGGGGCTTCATTTTCCCATGTTGTGAATGAACCTATATGAGTATCCTTTTAAGAAATAGATTTCATTGTTCAAATTCCTTTAGCTTGCATATGCACATAGATTCATATGGGCACTAAAGTGGGACTACATGTAATGATGGAAATTGTACTCCCTCCATTGAGATAGGGTAATTTTTCATTTAATCTAGACCCAATTTAGTACCCTTGCATTAATTACCCTTTAATTTATCATTAATAGGCCCCTAAGACCCTTTATTTTGGATCTCGAGGCTTATTTCAACTAAAAACATGACAAAATCATCAAAAAAACTCAAAATTTTAACAACCCACCCCAAAACATCTAGGGTGGGACTCATGCTACCTTGGGCATATGAGTCCCCCTAGGTGGGATCCATATGCTAGGGTTGGTGTATGAGTCCCATTTGGGGCTTTTTTAGGGTTTGAGCAAGAAAATTACCTTTTTAATTCAAATTTTTGGTTGATGTTATCTTTTGAGATCTGAATAACAATAATTTAGGTGTTAATGCCTATATAAGCAAGCTCCTAAGTCATTTTTATCTAAATACACATTTTCAAGAGCAATTTCAAGATCCAAGCATTCAAGAGTCTTAAGGAATTCTTTCACAAGAGCATTCAAGTTTCAAAAGCAAGTAAAGTTGAACTCTTGGAGTAGCATTAAAGTGTTTTTGCAAGTCTTTAAGCTCACTTTCATTCAAGATCTAGCATTGGCAAGGGTTGATCATGGTTTTCTATGGTGAATCATAATGGATTCTGGGTTGGGGAGATGCAACTAGCCATCAAGCCAAACCTAATGACTTGTTTCTTAAGTGATTTTTTCTTTCACTATCACTCTACATTCAGCCTAAGGAAGGTACAAGCATTATTAGGGCTCATTTGGCTAATTAGAGATCTCTCAAAGTAAGTCATTCATCTTCATATTCCATTCATGCACCTCATTCTTGCACATTAGAATAAGGGTGCATTGCATTTTACATTTCTGAATCTTAGACACACTTAAGGTTAGAATTTACATTCATATTTACATGCATATTTCATTTTTTTTATCAAGTTTTAATTACCAAAATAGGGGTCTGACTTGTATGCAACCTAAAATGGTCTCCTAGACTTTGGGCCCCATTTATTTAATTTGTCAACATCAACTTTCTGAATCAATTATTGTCGCATTTTCAAATCAAATTTCTTAATCAATTCATAACTATTTCAAATGTTTCAATTTTCCCTAAGATTTGAATGCTTCATTAATTTTATTTAATCAAAATAAATAAATCTCTTTTAATAAATAAAATAATGTTATTTAATTAAAGTTAATATTACTTAAATAAAATGATGCTATTTAATTAAATCTATTTTTAATTAAATACTTTTATTTTATTTTATTAATATTCATTTCTAAATTACATAATCTTATTTTATTTTATTAAAAGAGATATTATCATCTTAAATTAAATAAAATAAATGAAATATCCTCTCAAGAATATCCTGTGATGAAAAAAAGTAAACAAATCAGTTAAAAGGGAAATAAACTAAAAAGAATTCCAATCAAGATTTGTTTCTATTTTTCTATTTATCCCACATTGCTCTTGAATTTTCCTTCAATTCCACTTTTGCCTATAAAATGAGCCCTCTCATTCTCTTTTCAAAAAAAAAAAAAGATCACGAATTTTTACATCAAACTTATGCTACAAATTTTCTTGAATTTTATCATTTGAGATTACACATTAGTTTGATTTTATAAGCATCTTAGTTTTAGAGCATATAGTTTAATATTACATTTTAGCTTAATCTTCATAGTAGATTAATTTGCAAAGTAATTCATTTATGGCATTGCATGTAGATCAATTTTCAGTTCAATAAATTAGTTTTGTTTATTGTATTTTACATTCATTTAGATTAGTTTTCATTGTTGCATTGGAAGAACAAGATTCATGGAGATTGGCATTCTTGCTTCTCCTCTTTGAATCTCTCGTTCCGAGACTGTATTTGCAGGGGTAACTGGGTTAATCTGAGGGCCACAATATCAATCCCTGCTCTTCTCGGATAGAGAGCTGTGAATTGATTTGCAAGGACTCATTATTGAGTACCCTCGCATGCAAGGATTCACAGAAATATAACATATTTTCAGTTATACATTTTGGCGCCAACCGTTTTTAATTTAGTTTTTAATTTAGTTTTTAGTTTTGCTTCATAAATCCAGCTTCCACTCAGTTTTAGGAAAAACAATTTCTGGGTTTTGTAGCCAGGGTCGAAATCCGATCTGGATATCTTTCAATTTTTTGATTTCTTTCATGGATCTGAAGAAAATAGCTGCACAGAAACTGTCGCGCGTAACTTTTTTCACTTGGCTAAAGGTTTTAAAAAATTATTTTTTCATCTTCTACTTCTGGATCAAAAAACGGTTTCTGGGTTTTTTTTGCTTCAAAATTTTTTTGGGTTTTACTTTTTGTCTACTCATTATGTAGAGTTTTCAAAAATCAAATTTGAAGATTTTATGTTTTAATTTAGTTTTTAATTTTTAGTTTTTAATTTAGTTTAGTTTTTAATTTCTAATTTAGTTTTTAATCTTAATTTAGTTTAGTTTTTAGTTAGTTTGGTTTAGTCTTTAATTTAGATTTTTAAATTAGATTTTTTTAGTTTCTAAAATTCAAATTAGATTTTTTTTTAAACTTTGTTAATTTAAAGTAGATTCTTTAACTTTGTCAATTTAAATTAGATTTTTTTTACTTTAGATTTTTTAACTTTATTAATTTAAATTAGAATTATTAATTTAGATTAGATTTTTTTAATTTAGATTAGATTTTTAATTTTATTAATTTAGATTAGTTTTGTTTTAAATTTTTAGTTTAGTATTAGATTAATTTAGTTTAATTTTAGTTTTGTTAACTAATTCTTTTTAGATTAAATTTTGACTAGATTAAATTAGATTTTTTAATTCTGGTTCTTCTGAATTTTTTTTCAAGATAACAGTTTCTGCAGGATGCCAATCGAGAACTTGAAACACACTAATGGTTTGATTGCAGGACACGTGACAAAGACTTGAAAACAAACACTTACGCTTGTCAAAGATCTTATTTAAAAAAAGCATTGTGTTTTTTTTCCTGCTTTTCAATTCACATAGTCTAATTAGGGCTTCGTTAAAATTCTTAGGAGTTTCGATAGTGAGTAGGGAATTTGGCTCTTTGTTACATGGAGGTGATGACCATGGACAAATCCACGCTCCTGATGATCTTACTAATATGATGAACTCTTAGAAAGTGGAGCAAGGTAGTGAATCTTTAGCACTTTCACTCGTCAGGGGATTATGCTCTTCTCTCATTGAGAAAATCAGAAACCCAAAAGCATGTGGATTTGGTGAAGTGAAACTAGCTCGGTGATTAAGGTTGTTTAGCATGTTTGGGTAAAGAGACGGGCTAGAGAAGTATGCTCTTCTTTTGGGAGAATCAAAAAATCAGAAACCCGAATCCAAGCCATGTCCAGTGTCACCTTTAGAGGGCCTGCCGGAAGTTGAACCTCCGGGAACGACCCAAGTGAGTACACACCTATCGCCGGTGATTCCACCTCACTATAATAAAGAACATCTTGTTGAGTCAAAAGAATCCAAGACCATAGTAACTTCTTTTCCATGACTTGGACGATCATCATGGAAAAGCTTTCTTTATTGCACTGAGCGGTGCCGCTCCGAGCCCTACTTGCGGGGGTGTGTGATTTTTAGGTGTTGGTGTGGCTGCGAGGCCCAAGCTCTGTTTCAGAGGCACCGAAGGTTATTGTGAATGGAAGCCAAGTAAAAACCTCTTAGTTAGTTGCCTACCTGGTTCACCTCTGAAAGGAGTCATAATCTTTGCGCAAGGAGGGGGAAGAATCTCTCTATATGTTGATCATACACAAATTCCCATCATAGGCATACACATGGACATTTGGAGGTGGTTGCGACACTGGCCCCTGCTACAAGGGTAACCTTTGAACATACACTGTTGAGTCTTTGGAAACACCAAAAACACGGGCACCCTCTAGGGGTGACACGGCTGTGTGAGGTGCACGTATGTGCATAAGCAATGGGGCAAAGGTTTTGGCTTCTCACCATTTTCTTTAGTAGGGATAGCTATGTGTTTGTTTGAGTCTTAAACATTGTCCAAACATCTTCAAACAAGAATCCCCCAATACTATCAAGTTGCTTTGTCCTTGATAGATCTGTTATCGACTACTTTTTGTATCACAACTTATCTGATTGAAACCTATGTGCTTGATCAAAATCTGTTGATATACTTGCTTGATCTTTGAAAACAAACAACAAACTAAAATATTGAGTTCTTCGATTGGGTGACTTGTCCCAGTTTTAGAGATTTGTTTTGTATTTAGGGTTTATGTGTCCTTGACCTTTTGAATTAGTGATCCTTGATCTCATAAGTGATTTTTCTTGAGATTGGCAAATTAGGAATTGTTCCTGTCAAATAGATAAATTTTTAGACTCTTTGATAACACACTTGGAGAGTGCTAGTAGTCTCCTTGTCCACCCATTTTCATACAATTCAAACTCAGTACACTTTGTGTAAGTCATCCTCCTAATCCATATGTGCTAGGGTGTTCACCCAAGAATTGAGCACCTCTGTGGCAGTGTTGGTTTGCACCTATTTGCAACAATTCTATTTCACCATCTCTCTCAGACAAGAGAAAACTTTTACTATCCTACTCTGGTATTGACATTTCTTAGAATTGTCTATTTACCTGAACTCTCCCTTTCATGTCAGTCACAACAAGATATCAAGTAAGCCAAGGAAAGCGACCTCAGATAGTCTTTAACCAACTACCCCCAGTTCAGACTCCTCAAAAGAAGAAGGAAAAGGAGCCAATATTTGACCAGTCACCTAGGAGTCAGTCTGAAACCTATTTTGACCCAAAGAGCCATTTTAGTGACTTGAGTACCCCCTCAGCACCTTCCCACTCAGGTATGGATATGAATTATACTATCACTCGGTGGGAGAGGGAAGCCATGGATCAAAATCTTGATGATATCTATGAACAACACAGAAACAACATGATATTTGGAAATTCTTCTCATGATGATCAACCTGGTTCACCCCTCATTAATGCAAGATATTTGGATGCCCATCAACAGGATGAAAGGTATAAGAGACGAGCTCACCAAGAACAATGGTCACAACACGAAGACCAAGACAATGAACCTTGTGATGCTCATGTCAATACAACATATACCAATGACTTGTTCAAACATTCTAGACCAAACTCACCACTTCAACATACCTCAAGGTTCACAAGTGACAGGCTCAAAATAATTGAATGTGAAAAGAAAGCCTTTCTAGATGAACAAGCTGCAAAGCAAGAAAAGTTTAGACAACTTGAGGAAGAGAGCCAAGCTTTATTGGAAGTACAAAGGAAACTCGCTCAAGAAGAGCAAGATAGGCAGTTAGCCCACCAATTAAACAAATAATACAATACAAGGGGTGCTAATAGTGGACATAATTCTCCTCCCTCCACCCCTTCTAGAACACCAAGAAGTAGAAGATGGTCAAAGACCCCTTCTAGATCTCCTAGTCCTAGAGGAAGAAGGGCCTCTTAGTATGCTCACTATAGGAGGCAAACTCCTCCCAGAAATTTAAGACCACACTCCCAACATGTACATCCTGGTTCCCAACATGGAGGTGGTAGTTCACATTATGACTTTGATACTCAAGCCTTCATGCGAATACAACAAGAGCCTATCTTCCAACAGTATGTGGAGAGGTATTTGGAACAAAACAAAGATAAGTTCTTGGAAAGTCTAATCAACAAGGGTGCCAAAGTCCCTTATAATTTTGATGTGGACAACAAAATACAAAAGCAAAATCCCTCTCAAGAGGAAGAAATCTGCCAAATGAAGTGAATGATGGAGAAAATAATGCAACCTAAGAGCTCATTCTCACTAGACTTAATTTGTCCTAATCCATTCGACAAGAGTGTGAGTATGAAAGATTTTCCAAAGAGGGTGGAATTCCCACAATACGATAAATATGATGGTAGTGGTGATCCACACGACCATGTGCCTCAGTTCTATACTATGAGCTTTGAATTCCATCAGGATGACTCCTATTTGATGAGGTTGTTCCCTAGGAGTCTTAAAGGACAAGCAATGGAATGGTTTACCAATATCACTCCTCCTGTCAAGACTTTTAGAGAACTTGTTCATAGATTCGTTCAACACTTCGCATATAATCTGTCAAGATCTGTTACTATGTTGGACCTATGCAACTTGAAACAAAATCAGGGGGAACCCTTTGTTACCTTCTTGCAAAGGTGGAGGAGACAATGCTCTCGGTATCCTAGGACGATCCATGAGGATGAAAAGATTGACATACTTGTTAGTAATTTGGTGCCTGAAATGAGATATGAGATCAAAAAGATAGTCTTCACTTCCTTTGATACCATGATTAAAACTGCATGCCGCATTGAGGATGTTCTAAAAGAAGAGGCATTTTGACCAGACATAACAATAATACCAACAATGGTCAACACAACAATAAGGATAAAGGGAAGAACAACAATTGGAACAAAAACAAACAAGTTGTCAATGATGGAGTTGTGGATTCTTCCCAATCAAGAGATCAAAGTGTTCTTAATTTGACTAAGGCTGTGCAAGTAATGAAGCTTAATGCACCTCCACAACAAGAAAGTAAACCAAGATATCAAGAGAGGCCCAAAAACCAGAAGCGGCAATTTACTAAATTGGGTGACTCATATGAGGATATTCTCAAAACTCTCATTGCTAACAACTTGGCACATCCTCATGATCCTGCAAAATTTCACATTCTAGATCCTAAGCCACATTGGTGGGATGACAAGGCATTCTGTAAATTTCATAATGGCCTTGGCCATACTGTTGAAAACTGTTGGAGATTAAAACATATCATCCAAGATTTTATAGAAAGTGGAAAGCTTCAAGTTGATGGCCCAAATACCAATGTTGATCATAAGGCTTTTAAGGAACCTTTGCCTAATTACGACAAGGGGGAAACCTCTAAATCATAGAATGGCAAAGCTGCAATCAACTACACCTATACAGCGGCAGAAAATGTGATAAACATGCTTGAAGTTGTGGAGCCAAGTGTTAATATGATAAGGAGTAAGGACCCACATGGTTATGACTCTCCCCCTATTTTTGACAACCAACCTGTTGTGGTGCTGAGAGGTCCTCATTCTAGTTTATCTTCCCAAGCCCTTAATGTTGTTACCAGGAGTCAAACCCCTATTATGCTCAGAGGGCCTAGTTCAGGTCCATCCAACAAATCCAAGCAAGTGGCATCCAAGAATGTCACTATAAAGTCTGCCACTGCTCTCAAACCAAACTACAATCTTGTAGATCAGTTACAGAAAACTCCTACACATATCTCAATCTTAGAGCTTCTAGAGTTGTCCCCTTGACATAAGTAGATCCTTGAGGACGCTTTTCACACACCAAATGTCCCCAACAACATTGATATAAACCAATTCCAAGGCATGGTGAATCACATTACTAGCCCACATTACCTCTCTTTCTCTGAAGATGATGACAAATACCTAAGCCATCCACACAATCTTGCCCTTCACATTGAAGTCATGATTCACAAAACCCATGCCAGGCGCGTGTTGATTGATGGGGGTGCTGGGTTAAATATCTGTACTTTGAATTTGTTAAAAACTTTGGACTATTCAGAGCAAGTGATCGACACTAGAAAGAAGATCACCATAAAGGCCTATGATGAGGCAGAACGAAGTTCTAAGGGGTTGGCTGTCCTTCCTATCAGGATTGGCCTAGTTGAAAAATATATCTTGTTTCAAATTGTTGATACTGGACCCCTTGCATACAACATTTTACTAGGTAGACCATTGATTCATGATATGCAGGAAATGTTGTCTACCTACCACCAATGTGTTAAGTTCCCCTACAATGGAACAAAAATTTTCATACCAGGGGATAACACCTTATCAATTAACTCAATCTCAGCTAATGTTCATGTCCCTCTTAACCGAGTAGTAGAGGATTATGAAACAACTTTAGTAGACTGTCAAAACAAATTTAAGTCAGTAGACCTTGGCATGGGGGGGTATCAACTTGACTCTTTTGCAAAGATGCCTATTTCCCCTAGGACATATGGAAAGCCTTCACAAGAGATGAAACCATCATCTTCAGCAATGACACTATTTGACAAGTTTGTTGAATCCTTAGTACCAATACAAGATGAAAAAGAGGAAGTAGCTATTCGAGATTGGATATACAAAGAGGAGAAATACCAGCACAATGAAAATTTCTCCCCCTCTCCTAAGTCCTATGGGAGAGGATATACTTTTGTCAAGAAGATGGGTTATCCAGGATATGGCCCTCTTAGTCACAGGTTAGATGCTAGAGCCGAACCACTCAATCATGATCTTTTTGCACATAAGTCTAAGAAACCGGTTGGCCTAGGCTTTATGAACAACAATAAATGCACTTCCCCATTTCTGATAGGAGGGATAGTAAAGATGACACAAATATGTACCAGATTTGACCAATCAACAAGACATAACAGATGATTGGGTACCTTCAACAAATCTCCTTTGGGAAGATTCAAGATATTTAATAATTGATAGTCCTCCTATCTCATTTGCAATAGATAGTGACTATATGAATGCAATATTGACTATGGATAGTGTCTCCATCCCAGCTGCAACGGATGGTGATAATTCAGATAATTTTGTGATTGAGCAAATTGCTAGAGGAGAGGAGCCTCTTCCAAATCTTGAGGCTTCTACATCACGAGGCTCCAACAATAATTCAGAAATAGACTCTTATGAGTTTGAATGGGATTCACTCTCAGATGCAACAGTTGACTTGGATATGGATGTTGTCCACGCTTATAGTTCTCAACCTGATATAACTGACGAGTCATGTGTTAGATTAGAAGATTGGAACCCACATGTCACATTAGTAGACGATTCTTCGCTCACTAGGATAAATTCTGATTTAGACACTTTAGAGGGAAACTTGACAGATTCCAATTCTATAGTCACCAGAGATGACACCACCTATATCCTTAACCTTGAAATGGTCATCAACCTACCCCTTGTTCACCCCAACCTTATTAATTGGTCTCAACGGTACCAAGAGCCTCAACTCTTGACATTTCACAATGACTATGAGATCACCTGCTATCTAAATGCCATTGAACCTGTAGTCTCTTCCACCAGTGAACCGGCTACCAGTATGACAGAACTTGACATCAAGTACCTTAGTCACAAGATAAAAAGAAAAGAAAAAAATAATAAGAGTTTTGATGGCAAAAACCACTATGTGGCGGTGTCAGAACCAAAAAAAGTAAAAATAAAAGATGTATCCAAAGGTGAAAACCTCCCAGAGGCACCTACGAATGAGGTACTTGATAGTCTCCCAAGCTATTTCCAGGATAGATCATCAATATTGGTTGAACCTACAGAAGCTGTTAATTTGGGCACAGAGGAAGTTCCAAAAATTGTCCACTTGGCTAAATCTTTATCACCTGAAGGAAAGAAAGCCTGTACTGAGTTCCTCCAAAAGAAGGAAATTAACTTTGCATGGACATACTCAGACATGCCATGGTTGGACACTAATCTCATTATGCATCATTTTTCCATAGATCCAGGTGTGAAACCAATCAAACAGAAGTTGAGAAAAATGCACCCTCATATAGCTCTTTTAGTGAAAGCTGAATTACAAAAGCTCCTTGGTGCAGGATTCATTAGAGCCATAGACTATGCTGACTGGATTTCCAACATTGTACCTATTTTTAAACCTGATAAAACCATTCGAATCTACACAGACTTTAGAGATCTTAACAAAGCATGCCCAAAGGATGATTTTCCACTTCCTAACATAGACATGATAGTGGACATGACAACGGAATATGAGATCTATTCTTTAATGGATGGTTTTTCTGGGTATAATCGGATCAAGATAGCTCTTGAGGATCAAGAAAAGACTGCATTCACATGTGCCTGGTGTACTTATTGTTGGAATGTCATGCCCTTTGGATTGAAAAATGCAGGAGCTACTTACCAAAGAGCTATGACAACCATCTTCCATGACATGATGCATAAGAATATGGAAGATTATGTGGATGACACCTTGGCTAAGTCTAAGAGAAGAGGAACACATTTGGCTGATTTAGAAGTGATTCTAGATCGCATGGAATAATTTCAACTAAGATTAAGCCCAAAAAAGTGTGCATTTGGTGTTACTTCTGGCAAATTATTGGGATTCATCATTTTAGCTAAAGGAATAGAAGTGGACCCTGAAAAGGTTCAAGCCATTATAAACATGCCACCTCCCAAAAATGTCAGCCAAATGAGGAGTCTTCAAGGGTGCCTTCAATCCATAAGGAGGTTTATTTCACAATTGGCAGATAGAGCACAACCTTTCAACAAAAATTTGCATAAAGGTGTTCAATGTGTCTGGAATGAGGATTGCCAAAAGAGCATGGATCAAATTAAAGAATACTTGGAAAATCCTCCCATTTTAATGCCTCCCATTCCAGGAAAACCTCTCATTTTATATATCTCAGCTACTGAATCTTCACTAGGGTCATTGTTGGCTCAATTAGATGAACAAGGGAAAGAAAGGGCCATATATTATATTAGTCACACTCTTGTTTCTTATGAGGTTAATTATACTAGTATTGAAAAAGTTTGCCTCGCAGTAGTGTTTGCTTCTCAAAAATTGCGACACTATATGCTCGCACACACCATACACCTCATAGCAAAAATTGATCCTCTCAAATACTTGCTCAGTAAAGTTGCTTTCACTGGTAGACTTGCTAAATGGATGATGATTCTTTCTGAATTTGACATAGAGTATATTGAGCGCAAAGCAGTCAAAGTCCAAGCTATTGCAGATCAACTAGCTAATTTCCCTATTCAAGATAATATGCCCATTCAAGTCAACTTTCTAGATGAGCATCTTTTGTACATGACTGAAAGATCATGGAAACTATTCTTTGATGGTTCCTGCATGCAAAATGGTTCTGGAGCTGGTGTGTTGTTTGTTTCTCCTCATGGGTATACTATTCCTAAATCTTACAAATTACTCTTTCCATGCACAAACAACATAGCTGAGTATGAGGCTTTGACAAATGGACTAAAAATGGCCATAGAGTGGAATATCACAGAACTACATATCTATGGGGATTCTCAGCTGATCATCAACCAAGTCAATGAACAATACCAAACAAAAGATGACAAGTTGGTACCTTACAAAAAAATGGTTGATTCATTAAGACAGTATTTTATTTTTGTCACCTTTCAGCAAATCCCTAGGGCTGAGAACAAAGCAGCTGATGCTATGGCCACCCTTACTTCACTTCTTTAGTTAGAGGAGCATGAGTCTAGATATGAATTCCTGGTGGAAGAGCTACAATATCCCATATTTGACTCACCTGAAAGCCATGTCATTTGTACCCTTGTCAATCATGAATCCTCCCACTATGGTGCTATTTACTCATATCTTCATGATGGCATCATCCCCGATACATTTAATCAATTTGAAAGAAGAAATCTTATCAGCAATGCCTCTCGCCATTCCCTCATCTCTGGTGATTTGTATAGGAGGGGTTTAGATGGAAAACTTCTTAGGTGCTTAGAAAAGGAGGAATCCGATCAAGCGTTAGTTGACATCCACGAGGGCACATGTGGAGGACATTCTAATGGTCTTTCCATGGCTAGAAGGTTGCTTAGGGCAGGGTACTATTGGCCTACGATGCAGATAGATGCAGTAGCATTTGCTAAGTCTTGTGAAAAATGTCAGAAATATGGACACCTGATACATGCTCCAGGTAGGGAGCTAATTCCTTCTATATCTCACTGGCCATTTTAGCGATGGGCCTTTGACCTTGTCAGACAGATTCATCCCAACTCATCAGGTGGGCATAAGTTCATTATCACTGCTACTGACTACTTCACAAAATGGGTAGAGGTTGTTCCACTTTCTATTGCCTCAGGCAAGACAGTGTCTTTATTTATTTTAAACCATATCATATGTCGATATGGAGTGCCATCTGAGATCATCACTGACAATGGAGGTCGGGCTTCAAAACAAGGACCTTAAAGAATCACAAAGATTCAAGATAGCAACATTGGTCCTCCATTTACTTCCCACAAGGAAATGGTCAGGCAGAGGCTTCAAACAAAACCATTCTCAAGATTTTGCATAGAACAGTTCATAAGAATGGTAGAGACTGGCACCTACAGATAAATCCGGCCCTGTGGGCCTATAGAACGAGTATTCGTACTCCAACTGGGGCTACTCCTTTTGCCCTCACATACGGCGCTGAAGCAGTGTTACCTTTAGAGGCTGAGATTCCATCACTTCGGGTCTCTCTCAAAGGTCTAGTTACGATGAAGACTATCGCACTAGCGAGATTGCAAGAATTGGAACTTCTTGATGAGAAGCGTGAAAAGCATCATTTCTGACCATATGAGGGTCTATCAAAAAGCTGATGTCCAAAGCCTTCAACAAAAAAAGTTCACCCTAGAATCTGAAGCAGTGAGATCCTGGTCCCTTCTAGAGAATCCTAAGAACCAAAATGTAATCTAGAAATGTATGGGAAAAATTTGAACCTAATTGGTTTGGACTCCTACATCATCATAGTAGCTTTTGCATGTGTGCTCATCTATCTAAGAGGGGGAGCAGCCCCCAGCCTATCAATGTTTTGCACCTCAAGAAGTCTTCTATCCTGATGCCTGCCTGCCTAGGGCATCCTTTAGGCTATAATTATGACCCCAAAAAAGTTCCAAAAAATTGATATATGATCCCAAAAGTTCCAAAAATTGGAGAGGGCGATATTGAAAAAAAATTACAAAAAAAAATTGATATATTGTCAAAAAATCCAAAAAAATTCAAATATGATGCTAAAAAAAAAAAAAAAAAAAAAAAAAAAGGAAAAAAGTGCCTTGGTGAAAACCTGGAAATAGGTGCCTTGGTAGCAAAAATATAAAAAGTCCTTAAAAAAGTTCTTCCAAGTGGTGAAAACCTGGAAACAGGTGCTACTTGAGGCCTTTGCATCCCTATTTCTTAGAATGCATCCTCGACACTTAGCCTTTCTCCATCATGCCTTGTCCTTATTGCCTTGGTTTGGAATTGGTCTTTGTCTTTGTCTAGGGGCATCACTATGTTAGCTTTGGTCTCTTGGATATGCTTGTCTTTAGGACACCTCAAAAATGGTGTTTTTCAACACTAACCCAACTGTGTTTTTCAACTCAACCCTTGACATCGTGTGTTTTTCAACACTTATCAGTTTGGTCTTATCTAGTTCGGTCATGTGATCTTACCTACTTGCAAGCATTTGATCTTTATCCTCGGAACTCAGTATTAGTTTACACACTTAAATTTTTTTTAATTGCAACACTTAATGCTTGAGATATGCCATGATCTTTTCTTTGTGTGCTGATTGATATTGATTTTCGTTGAGTGTCCTTGTCTAATAAGTGTCTCTGTGATGCATAGCTAGAGGACTTGGGGCATGGGGCATGTTTTTATTTGCTTTCTGCTTGTGGGTGTTGTCTTGAACCTCTTCAGTGTCTCTTGTTGTCTCCTTGACACACTTAAGAGATTTATGGCATCATCCTTGAATGTTTTTGCACAACCATTCTCATGGTCATCTTGGTGTTTATGTCTTGATGTGAGCGTGGTTTTGCTACATTAAATTGGGTAAGTTAACATTGTAGTCATCTTGACCTTCATGTCTTTGATGCTCATGTTAGAATCTTTCCACATTCCAAGCTGATATAAATCACATTCATATCTTCATAGTTGCGTTTGTGACTAGTGATGATTGTGTGATTGTCAAATGTCCGGTAACAATGGCCCAATGATGAAAATAAGTTCTCTTACATTCTCTAATGAATGATGAACACACAAAAACCTATGTTACCCTATTGCAAGTACACTTTTGCATTTTCATGTAGCTTGCATTATTTAGAATTCATGTTAATTTTCACTTTTAGGCTGTATTATGGGTTTGAGAGGGTTTCCTTCATCTTGTGGATTTTTCATCAACTATGATCACGTTCTTCATTTCCTTATCTTCTTTTGTGATCTCAATCGAAATTCCCTATCTTAAACAGTTGATTGTTTTGATGCATCCTCTTTATTGAGGCATATTCTCTTCCTTCTCTCCATTTCTTTCCATTTCTTCCAAACTTCTATCTTCCATTCGACTTCACCCCACTTCTTTTCTTCTAATTCAACCTTAGGGCATAATTTTCTTGCTGATCTACCTGGGTTATGTGATTCTTATATTTTTCATCTTACATCAAGAACCTTATCTTTTATTTGATTTGATCAAATTTTTCAATTTATTATTTCTCCTCTATCTCATTTCAATTTTGATCACGAGGGGGCAGTACCTATTAAACTTCAATCCTTGATTCAACTTTATCAATTTATCAATTGCTTCTCTTGGGGCAACCTTGCTTGAGATTCTTATCTCTCACTTTGGATGTGATCCCGAATCAACCTCATGTTCAAAGGCCTTTTGTTTATGTTTGTCCAGATGTGATCCCGAGTCGACCTCACATCTGAGTTGTTTTGTGATCCCAAATTGATCTCACATTGCAACTTCATTCTTTGACTGCATGTGATCCCGAGTCGACCTCACATTAGTCAAAGAGGGGAAAATGTATGCAACCTAAAATGGTCACCTAGACTTTGGGCCCCATTTATTTAATTTGTCAACATCAACTTTCTAAATCAATGATTGTCGCATTTTCAAATCAAATTTCTTAATCAATTCATAACTATTTCAAATGTTTCAATTTTCCCTAAGGTTTGAATGCTTCATTAATTTTATTTAATCAAAAGAAATAAATCCCTTTTAATAAATAAAATAATGTTATTTAATTAAAGTTAATATTACTTAAATAAAATGATGCTATTTAATTAAATCTATTTTTAATTAAATAATTTTATTTTATTTTATTAATATTCATTTCTAAATTACATAATCTTATTTTATTTTATTAAAAGAGATATTATCATCTTAAATTAAATAAAATAAATGAAATATCCTCTTAAGAATATCATGTGATGAAAAAAAGAAACAAATTAGTTAAAAGGGAAATAAACTAAAAAAAGAATTCCAATCAAGATTTGTTTCTATTTTTCTATTTATCCCACATTGCTCCTGAATTTGCCTTCAATTCCACTTTTTCCTATAAAATGAGCCCTCTCATTCTCTTTTCAAAAAAAAAAAAAGATCACGAACTTTTACATCAGACTTATGCTACAAATTTTCTTGAATTTTATCATTTGAGATTACACATTAGTTTGATTTTATAAGCATCTTAGTTTTAGAGCATATAGTTTAATATTACATTTTAGTTTAATCTTCATAGTAGATTAATTTGCAAAGTAATTCATTTATGGTACTGCATGTAGATCAATTCTCATTTCAATAAATTAGTTTTTTTATTATATTTTATACCATTAGATTAGTTTTCATTGTTGCATTGGAGGAATAGGATTCATGGAGATTGGAATTCTTGCTTCTCCTCTTTAAATCTCTCATTTCGAGACTGTATTTGCAGGGGTAACTGGGTTAATCTGAGGGCCACAATATCAATTCCTGCTCTTCTCGGATAGAGAGCTGTGAATTGATTTGCAAGGACTCATTATTGAGTATCCTCGCATGCAAGGATTCACAGAAGTATAACATATTTTCAGTTATACATGACTAAGGAAAACCCCCGATAAGAAAATAAAGTTTATATTCTATTTTACAAGTCTTTTCATAGATTCGGATCGAAAAATCAATTCAGGAGAAAAGAGTAGGTGTTGAAGTGCATATTTGAACTTTGAATTCTCAAAAGATTGGAACAAGACTGATATGCTAGAAACTTGGCATATGAGCCCTACTACATGTGCTTTTCCAAATTTTTGTAGATTCAGATACCCTTTTTGTAGAAACCTATTCTTGCTTAGAAACTCAAATCTAGGATTGATACACCCAAACTGGCGTATGAGTCCCAGTAGGCCAAAATTATAGAATTTTCAACAATTCAAAGCTCATTCTAGCCTCTCTCAGGTTTCTAGGTGCATATTTTTGTGATCTCACTTCTTTGTTTGATTTTTATGCCTTCATAGGTCATTTAGTTAAAGATTACATCATAATAGGGTTAAGCATTTCATCTTGTATTGCATTTGTCTTTTCAAGTCCTTGCTTGGTGTTGAAACTCTCATTAGTTTACAATCATATCCTTGGAAAACCATATTGCAAGATCTCTTTCTCTTTTGCATATTTCATTATTTTTATCATGTTTTAATTAACAAACTAGGGGTTTGACCGAGGAAAATCTCCCATAAGAAAATCAAGTTTATATTCTATTTTAAAAGTTTTTTCATAGATTCGGATCCAAAAATCAATTTAGGAGAAAATAGTAGGTGTTGAAGTGCATATTTGAACTTTGAATTCTCAAAAAATTGGATTAATACTGATACACTAGAAACTTGGCATATGAGTGGACTACTACATGTGTTTTTCAAAATTTTCACAGATTCAGATACCCTTTTTCTAGAAACCTGTTCCTACATAGAAACTCAAATCTAGGATTGATACACCCAGACTAGCGTATGAGTCCTAGTGGGCCAAAATTATAGAATTTGTAACAATTCAAAGCTCATTCTAGCCTTTCAGGTTTCTAGGTGCATACTTCTATGATCTGACTTCTCTGTTTTGATTTTTATGCCTTCATAGTTCATTTAGTTAAAGATTACATCATATTAGGGTTAAGTATTTCATCTTGTATTGCATTTTTCTTTTCAAGCCCTATCTTGGTGGTGAACCTCTCATTAGTTAACAATCATATCCTAGGAAAACCCTATTGCAAGATCTCTTTCTCTTTTGCATTGAGATCTCTAGGGTTATCCTTCAATGAAATAGTTGGAAAGTGGGTCTTGCTCTATGTTATAAACCATACAAAAGCATCTCCTATTCCATTTTTTGTTATTTCATAAATCAAGATCCCTCAAACAAGTGACTCAATTGAGGGATGGTTAGGGGTTTTCTATTGAAATTGGATGGGGGTTCACCATTAAATGAAACTTCAAAGGATAAATGAAAAAACTTATGCACAAAACCTTAGAAACTTGAGAGCATGAAATCAAATTGAAAAATAGATTGAAATAGAAAAGTACCTGGAGGAGTGGAGAGGCCAAAACAAGGTCTAAAAACCCTACAAATTGTTGTTTCAAACTGCAGCGAGACTCATTCACCACGCTGGGCAATTTATTCCTGCTATAGGGTTTTTGAGAAGAATGTAGAATCTGCTTATGGCTAAGTAGGATCTGCAGAAATTTGGAAAATGGGTTATATTAGGACTACTACACTAGGTAGGGTGATTTAGTCCTTCTATTATGGCTTTACTGATATTTTTGTAGCTTCTAGTGATCTTTTGTAGCTTTCTTCTTGTCCAATCTTCAGGTCTAAAAGTTTGAATTCTAGCTTGTGCATGAGTTTTTGTGAAGATGACAACTTCTTGACAACTTTGACAACTTTTTTAACTTTATTTTCAAAGGATCTTCAAGCTTCAATTTTCCTAGATCTACAAACATGCATCAATAGAGAAAAGTGTTATTTTGTTAGGGAATAGGGGTTTTCCTTGTTCAAACCGCATTTTGTTAATTAAACCTTGAAATAAAATAGAAAAGCATGAAGGAATGATGAATGAACAAATGCAATGTTCCAACTCACCAAACCCTTTAAATGAAGGTTGAAAACTTGTGTAAAATGGCTAGCATGAATGTGGATCTTGACTCTTGATTGAATACTTGAAACTTTATCTTGAATGCTTGCTTGAATCATGAATCCTACATCAAAAATTTTAACTCAGAAACACACATGATGCATGAAAACTTTGACATGATTCTTGGATCTTGAATGTAGCTCCCAATGCTTGATGATTTTCTCTTGAATGTTCTTGATCTCGTAAAATTTCCTTAAGAATGACTTGAAAACTTTCTAGGAGAAATTATGTGAAATAACCTTGTATTTATACTTGTTTATGCCTAATTTCCCAAAATTACAACACTATAAGCTGACATTCAAAAATTAAATCTATGGATAATAAAATATTTCCAAGAAATTGATTTAAAATAGGTCATAGCTTAGAGCAGGACTCATACGCCAAGTTGGGCATATGAGTCCAATAGGCTTAAACCTATGACACAAATTTTGAGAAGTGTTATGTTCAATGTGACATTTAAAATTAGGTCCTGAGACCTAGGGAGGAACCATACACCCAGAGGGGTGTATGAGTCCTAGATCCCTAAATCTAGAACACAACCAAAAAAATTATGTGAAATAACCTTGTATTTATACTTGTTTATGCCTAATTTCCCAAAATTACAACACTATATGCTAACATTCAAAAATTAAATCTATGGATAATAAAATATTGCCAAGAAATTGATTTAAAATAGGTCATAGGTTAGAGCAGGACTCATACGTAGCCAAGTTGGGCATATGAGACCCATAGGCTTAAACCTATGACACAAATTTCGAGAAGTGTTATGTTCAATGTGACATTTAAAATTAGGTCCTGAGACCTAGGGAGGAACCATACACCCAGAGGGGTGTATGAGTCCTAGATCCCTAAAACTAGAACATACCCAAAAACATTAAATTAGGATTTTTCATTTATTAAATGTTGGGATTATCCTTAGAAAAATGCATTTAACCAAGCTTGTGGATGCAAAATAGGACTAATTAAGGCATAAATAAGCCATATTTTAACGAGGACCCAAAAAAGTGTGGAAATGTAAAGGGATACATTTTTCTACACTACATAAGCCTTCACACTTTAGTTCATTTTTGTCATAATTTTTTATTTTTTTAAGAAGGTCAAGTTGATAATCACGAATTAGAAGCCTAGCCTTTGTATTGCTTGCCATTCAATCCCATCGACTAATCTTATCCATCATATTTATGTTTACCTCATCTTACACCCCCTTCTAAACGAAAGTGTTGCATGAACTTTCAATTTTTTTTGGGAAACCTTTACTCTTCTAGGGTCCTCCACTTAACCATATTAAAATTATTCATCCATTTTTTAAGCCCTTATTATCCTTATTTTCCTACATTCATAGATCTACATCTACATTTTCACCTTCTTATTTTATTTTGATGTTCCTTACCTCTATAAGGAAGCTAAGGTAGTAGAACAACTTCCTACAGTAATCTTGAAAGGAGGATAATGCAAAACTATACAAATCTTTAAAACAGTTACAAAAAATTAAAAATAAATATCACCATGCCACAACATAGTGATTTATGTGGGGAAAACACTTTTGGGAGAAAATATCGCACTAAAAAATATGCTTGGAAATATATTATTTAGAAATCATGAAGATTACAATATACTTGCAAAGAAAGCTTCTCACAGGAGTATCATGAACTAGAGATCCATAGGCAAAAAAACAACTATCAAACTCTCATAATAAATCACAGTGCATAGTTGTAATATGATGCCCTCATAAAATAGGATTTCCTTTTAGGAAAAGAAAATCCAACAAAATAAATACCATCAAATCTAAGACCTAATGATGAAAAGTTTAGATTTACAATAATAAAATATGCACAAAATTGGGCTTTTAGGTGCACTACGCCAAAACCCTTACCAAGGTGCATGATACCTAGTCCCCCAAATAAGAGGTCATCCACTTAGAACCTCGAAAGGGGAGTACCCCCTCACAAACCTTGAAAATCATTATATTAACCTATTATAATCTTGAGGTTGAGACACCAATTTTTCTGAAAACCTCTCCTCCTACAACTTTCTATATGTTCCTCCTTGCTTCACTTCCCTCAAGGAATCAACTACCTTATCTACTCCTTCTACAATAGCTAAAATTTCCACCTCTACCATCCTTCTTGTTGATGGCATCTTGTTTCCCTAAATATCTTTTCATTTCTCTTCTTCATACTATAGTCCTTTTAGATATACTATCCATTTCTAGAGGGACACACTCACAATCACTTATTATAGGGTTTCTTGCAAACCCAATATAAGGTCACTATCTTTCATTCTAGAGTTGTAGCTACAAGGGCTTGAACACAAAATACCAACTCACCAAGTACTTAGATATGCACACATAAAAAATAACGAATTTAATATAGAGAAGAAAAAATCATGAATATTTAGCATTCATAGAAGAAATGCACATTTTAAGAATTTTTCTTTTTAGAAAGGTAATATTGCATTATTGATTGAAGCCAACACTTACTAAAACAATATAACTCTAAAATATTTTTTTGTGTGTGTGTCATTTGAAGAAAATGGGGACTATTAATTCACAAATATATGAGCATGTCTAAGATCATCATGGAAAAAATAGGCCCTTAAGTGGCAAAAACTGTAGAAAAATTAGAGTTAGGCAACTTGATGTAAAAATTTGAATAAGTTGTCTATATTATTTAAAAATATGTAAGAATAGAATATGTAGCAAATTAAATGTAGCTTTTAAACTACTAGGTTTATTTTAAAAAAAAAAAAAAATTGGTGAAAATTTGAGATTTCAATGTAGTAGTACTTGAGCTTCAGGGAAAAAATAAGAAGTAGGTGTCTATCTGACCACCCTAACCACAAAAAAATGATAAGATTTTTTTTATAATATTTTAGATATAAGTAGAGGACACATGTCTTGATGTGATGCATACTTTTTTGTAGTTTTTTTACAAGTAAATAATTAATTATGAATTTTTTTATTATAAATTTTCAAAAATATAAAAATTTGTATGTCTGACCACCTTAACTTGGTCAAAACTTCATGAAATTCAATTTTTTTTTAATCCTATAGTATGCAAAGAATAGAATGTGACGCATGTTTTAGATTCAAAAAATATGATACTGGTCGAAGGCTATAGATGTTTTTCAATCAACCTATCAATTAGGGCTTTAGACATAATTCAAATAGAAAATGAATAATAATAATTTATTAAATTCAAAGTAAAGCATACTTTATATTGGTGGAAAGCTGGGAATCTCTTTAAAAAACCCTTTTCATTTCATCAATTTTGGGTAAAAGAAGTCATCAGCCACATACCCTCCATATACCAGTCATATCGCCACTTTTTGGCCCATCATGATCCTGCACATAACCATATCTTCAAGATATTGTGTCAAACATTTGAATCATTGCACATCTTTATTTTATGGAAAATATGGCAAGAAATGTAATTTATAACATGCTAGTTTTGGCCTTTGAAGGGGATAACTTTACAGAATGGTGTTCTAGGATAAAATCCCTACAGAGATCTATATATTTATTTGGATATTATTCAATAAGGGTATGTGGAGCTAGTAAATATAAATGTGTTTAAGATATTAAATTATCAACAAAATAGGGAGTTAAAAGAAATGAAACAAAAGACAAAGAAGCTTTATTTTTTATTCAATGTAAAATTAATAAAGTAATTTTTTTTTAGACTAATTAGTTCTATTAATTCTAAGAAAGCATGAAAAAGACTCATTAATTCATATCGAGGTGCACAAACTAGAGAGTTACAAATAATGAGGAATTTTTTTGACATGTAAAGATGGCTACTAGTTAATCTATGAATGATTTTCTAGAAAAGGTACAAGGTCTAGTAAGTCAAATGAAAGATTTAGAGGAAGATGTAGATGAAAACCATGTCATTAAGAAAATATTAAGGAACTTAGTTCTTAAAATTTATGTTGTGGTTTGTACAATTGAAATTTCTAAAGTTCTCACAACTACTCAAATAGATGAATTGGGTTCAATTTTGTTAACTATTGAAGAAAGAATGAAAGTATTGAGGAAATATTATAGCAAACATTTTTGTCTAAAACAAGTATAAGAAGAAGAAGAAGAAGCACATTCTTTAGGAATCATAATAAAGATGACTATAATCATAAAAATATATATAAAGGGGAATCTATCATTTTCGGTGATGAGTTTTAATATGTATATTTAAAGTTGTTATTTATCACTTGTGATTTAAGTGATATATATTTTATTTTTACATTATTTTCCTATGGATTTTTGAA